>JADRCD010158348.1:0-11508 GCA_019843815.1 Montemys delectorum
GCCATGTAGCAGACATGGAGTAGTATGAAGAGGATGGTTGAGTTGCCTAGGCATTTGTTGATAAATCATAGCCTCCTAGTCATTTGGGAAGTGAGGCACAGAAAAAAGGAACTCATGGTTCCAAATGGTGTCCAGTGTAAGGGCTTATAGAACCCAGACTTGGAACCTGAGAAAAAGTCCTGGTAGAAAGGCAGGAACAAACACATCTGCAAGCAGTTTTTTAGCTGGGTATAAGGCTGCTCCCTTTGATATAGAGGCAAAAGAAAGCCTCAATGCACATCACAGGCCTATGTGATAACTCAGCTAGTGCATGATGGTCTCTCCCAGGCCAGAGCCATAGTACACTTCCAAGATATGGCAGAGGGACTCAGCAGAGGGACGGGGATGGTGAGAAACCAGCATGTACTCAGGATGGAGGTGGGGGAAAGTTTGCAATGATCTAGAGCCAGAATAGGTAGCAGCACTGCTTGGCCTGGAGCCACCTTCACAGAGTAGGCAGAGCCCTGTGTGACTGAGCCTGTAGGTCCAGAACTGTTGTTGGGTACCTGTAGGTGAAAGCCTGCAACTATACAGAGTCAGGTGGAGAGAGGGACTGACCAGAGGGGGACAGAGCCAGGAGCCAGAAGCCTGCATGAAGTGCTAGCTGAGTGGTAGAGAAACTTGGCAGACAACACCTACAGATACATGGAGATAGCAAGAAAAGTTGAAAAGTCAACAGACTTGGTAAGATACTTGGAAAGTTCTTAAGGATACAGTTAGAGATTAAAAGAAAAACATTTTGTGTTAAAAATGGAAAATGCAATGACATAATGTATCTGGATCCCTTATGATTTTGTTTCACTTATCAGCATACAAATACTTATTTTTTATTAATGATTATAATTTTATATATCTTCTCAAAAAGTCAACAAGCTGGAGGGCCCAAGTGAGGACTCCTCAGTCCCACTTGGGAGGGAGAACAAAGCAATCACAAGTGGGGAGGGAGGGAGAGATCTGGAAGGGAAAGTGGATCAGGTGGGTAGTTGGGGGAAGAGGGGAACCTGATCTGGCATTGGGTGGAGGAAAAGGACTGAAGCCCTGAGAGCTAGCAGAAAGAATTGAAACAGGCAACCTCAAAGAGGTAGGAAGTTTCAGGGACACTCCAGAATGTACCAGAGACCTGGGAGGTGAGAGACTCTCAGGACTCAAAGGGAGGGACCTCAGATGAAATACCCAACAGTAGGGAGAGGGAACCTATAGAGCCCACATTCAGTAGGAAGACAAGTGAGGGAGGGGGTTGTCATCTCATAGTCAAAACTCTGACCCATAATTTTTCCTGTCTGAAAGAATTGCAGGGACAGAAATGGAGAGGAGCCTGAGGAAAAAGAGGTTCAGCAAGAGGCCCAAATTGGGATCCAGCTCAAGGGGAGGCTCCAAGGCCTGACACTATTAATGAGGCTATGATGTGTTCACAAAAAGGGACCTAGCATGACTGTACTCCGGAAGGCCCAACAAGCAGTTGAAAGAGTCAGATGCAGATATTTGTACCTAAGCAATGGACAGAAGCTGTTGACCTCTGAGGTTGAATTAGGGAAAAGTGGAAGAAGCTGAGGAGGAGGGTTCCCCTGTAGGAGAACCAGCAGTCTCAATTAACCTGGACCCCTGAGATCTCTCAATCACTGGACCACCAACCAGGCAGCATACACCAGCTGATACGAGGTCCCCAACATATACAGAAGACTGTTGGGTGTGGGTTCAGTCAGAGAAGATACACCTAACCCTTGAGAACTGGGGACCCCAGGGAGTTTAGAGGTCTACTTGGGTGGGTGGTGGGTGGTGGGTGGTGGGGACATCCTCATGGAGACAGAGGGTTGGGGAGGAGGTATGGGATGTGGAACAGTTGGAGTGTGGACTAGCGAGGTGAGATAAAATCTGGAGTGTTAATAAATAAAAGACAAAAAAGAAAGAAACAGAAGAATGAAACAGATTTAGAGAATGAGAAGACTAAAAAATTAAATGCTAGGTTGGAGACCCTAGAACAGAGATTAGGGAATTATTATTTTTTTTCGAGACAGGGTTTCTCTGTATAGCCCTGGCTGTCCTGGAACTCACTTTGTAGACCAGGCTGGCCTCAAACTCAGAAATCTGTCTACTTCTGCCTCACAAGTGGTCAAATTAGCAAATTCTTTAAATCACAATAATGAATATTCAGAAGAATCCAATCAGGAATCTACAATGACACAATAGCTTATGTGTTTCATTTTGTAGAGTTTGAAAAATTTAAATATGTACATGTATATGTACATACATCATACAGTTGAGGCTTATTTAGAATTCCAAGGGGCTTCTGCCTTGGGTTCTGAAAAGAATGATTATGAGATTACACATTTATTGGAAGTGGTGGGTATCTTGGGGACACCTTTACAGATTGAAGCTGTTGATATGCTGACATGTTTCCATTAGAATACAATAATATTTTAGATATTATGGCATGATACATGTTAGAGATATATCTTACAATCCATAGGAAGGACAATGGATAACAATATAGAATAGAAGGGGGCTATAGTATCTCCCAGAAATAGACTAAATAATGATTTATTGTTTTTTAAATTTTTTTTTTTTGGTTTTTCGAGACAAGGTTTCTCTGTGTAACCCTGACTGTCCTGGAACTCACTCTGTAGACCAGGCTGGCCTCAAACTTAGAAATCTGCCTGCCTCTGCTTACCAATGTTTTTAAATTTTTTAATGTCAATAAGACAGGTAGCACAGCTGCTGAAAAACACTGGATTTTAGAAAGGACTGTTGAATTAGATCTGTCTATATACATGATAATCTCAGAATTGGAGGCAGGAAATGTGTTGTGTTGGGGAAGAGGTTTTGTCTTTGTTTCAAAAGAAGAAGAAAAGCTATGGATTCCATCAAAATTAATAAAGATTAGAGTTGGTAGATGGGATCTCCTGAAAATCTTATCAGCAGACATGAAGAAAGAAACCATCAAGAACAACAAAATATGTAAAATATACTGCCTGAGATATGAATGTCTCTGGTCAAGACCTCAGCTATGAATAGTCAATACTCTTGTTGGCTATAGGGTCTTCAAGACATATCATAACATTCTTTCATATGCCATGGATGGAAATTTATATTATAGTTTGGCTGTGGAGTCCAAACAGACTTATAAAGTTTGATGCCATTCTCCTGCTCAAACAAAGAGTAGAACATTATCTTTAGCTCAGTTGTACATACTACATATTTCATACATGTGTCAATGCAGAAATGTTCATTAACTTTGAAACTTTTTATGTTTATAGATTAAAAGGACCAGACACCCCCCAACAAAATACCCACAAGAAAAGTATCCCAGATGATTTTACCTCATAGATGGCCTTAAATGCTGTTTTCTCAGAAATCTACATTCAGAAAACTTTATATATGGCTAATTAGATTGTCTAGAATCAAAGAGTATTCTAGCCAGAACAGAGACTATACAATGAATGATGCAGATAGGTTTCTTAGTAGTTGGCCAATAATCCAATTTCCTTAAGGCCCTCAATAGAAAATGTCACCCACAGACAGCAAGAAGAAATTTTAACAGAATAATGTCACATTTCCAAAACATGGGGTGGTTGGTTTTTAGTCATCTGGTGAATGAAAGTTGTTTGTTGTCATGTTAGTGGGTTGGTTACAAGTTGTTCATGGTCTTTGATAGGAAGGAAACAATATATAGGAGGTTAGGTTCAGTAACTTCTTTTTCTCTTTTTCTTTCTTCTTTTTCTCTATCTTTCTGTTCTGTCTAATGTTGGGGAAGAAGAGGAAAGGAGATGAAAAGAAAAAAGGGAGGAATATAGAAATGATAATATAAAAGAGTGGATTGCTGAATCTTCTTTTACACTAAAGAACAACAAGCCAAATATTTTTACATTGGTATGGATCTTTGTATATTGATAAAAATGTAAGGTTACTTTGTTACACCATACTAAATATATGTTTCAACTCTTGTTTAAGGTGTTGGACCCATGCAACCCATTTAAAAATGTAATGTGATGTTCTAGTTCTAGAAAGCTGCTACGACAAACTATTTAGAATAATTAAGAAACTCAAGTTAGTGGTTAATCAGACTTGTACTCGTGATAGATGCTCATTTAGTTAATTACAGAAATAAGTTTTATTTAGCTTCATATGGATATTTTCAAAGTTGAACAGAAACCTTAGAGATCTGCCCTGCTCTGTCATAGCTCAGTCTTCCTTCTAGTTGGCACCTCCACATGCATTTTCAAATCTGCAAGTCACCACCTCCCCAACCCTACATCTTAACCTGCCTCCAAGAAACCTGCTCAAATCTGGGCCACACAACTTCACGTGCCTCCTGGGAGGCCTCCTCCAACCTGGGACACCCAGGTCAGCCAGCACCAGAGAGAACCAGATGGCTAAAATCAAGTGAAAGAACATAATCAACTGAAGCCAATGCAACATCGCACATTCAGAACCCAGCTCTCCTACTACAGCAAGCTCTGGATATCCTAACACACCTGAAAAGCAAGATTCTGATCTTAAACCCCATATCATGAAGATTAAAGAGGCCTTTAAAGAGGATATAAACCATTCCCTTAAAAAATACACAAACAGGTAGAATCTCTTAAAGAGGAAAGAAATAAATCTCAAAGAAATAAAGAAAAATACATACAATTAAACAGGTGAAGGAAGTGAACAAAACAACCTAAGACCTAAAAATGGAAATAGAACCAATAAGGAAAATACTAATGGAGGCAACCCTGGATATGGAAAATCTGGAAAAGAGAACAGGAACTATAGATGCAAACATAACCAACAGAATACAAGACATAGAAGAAAGAATCTCAGATGTAGAAGATGCCATAGAAGAAATTGATATATTAGTTAAAGAAAACATAAAATATAAAAACTTCCTGAATTAAAACATCCAAGAAATTTGGGACAAAATGAAAAAAAAACCCTAAGAATAATTGGAATAGAAGAGGGTAAAGATTCCCAGTTTAAAGGGCTGGTGAACATCTTCAACAAAATAATAGAAGAAAACTTTCCTAACCTAAAGAAAGACTTGGCTATAAACATACAAGAAGCCTAAAGAACACCAAATATATTGGACAAGAATAGAATATCCTTCCATCACATAATAATCAAAACATAGCACAGGAACAAACATAACAAGGAAAGAATATTAAATTCTGCAAGGTAAAAAGTCCAGGTAACACATAATGATAGACCTATCAGAATTACATCTGACTTCTCAACAGAGATTCTAAGAGACAGAAGATCCTGAACAGATGTCTTGCAGACTCTAAGAGACCACAGATGCCAGACCAGATTACTATACCTTCAGAACTGTCAATCACTATAGATGGAGAAACTGAGATATTCCATGACAAAACCAAATTTAAACCACAATTTTCTACAAATCCAGCTATACAGAGAATACTGGAAGGAAAACTCCAACATAAGGAGGGTAACTACACCCAAGAAAACACAAAAATTATCTCACAGCAAACCCAAAAGAAGAGAGATACAGAAACACTCTACCAATTCCAACAACAAAATAACAGGAACTAACAACCATTGGTCATCAATATCTCTCAATATCAATGGACTCAATTCACCAATAAAATGACACAGCCTAGCAGACTGGATAAGTAAACAGGATTCATTATTCTGCTGCATATAAGAAACACACTTCAGCAACAAAGATAGACATTACCTTAGAGTAAAAGGCTGAAAAATGATTTCCAAGCAAACAGACCCAAGAAACAAGCTGGAGTAGCCATTATAATATCCAATAAAATAGACTTTCAATAAAAAGAGATGGAGAAGGACACTTCATACTCATCAAAGGAAAAGCTCACCAAGATGAAGTCTTAATTCTGAAAATCTATGTGACAAATTCAATGCCACCTACATTTGTAAAAGAAACTACTAAAGCTCAAAACAAACATTGATTCCTACACAATAATAGCAGGAGACTTCAATATCACACTCTCACCAATGGACAGTTCATTGAAGCAGAAACTAAACAGACACAATGAAACCAATAGAAGTTTTGAAACAAATGGATTTAACAGGTATCTATAGAACCTTCCACCCCCAATACAAAAGAATATATCTTCCTCTCAGCACTACATGAAAACTTCTCCAAAACTGATCATATAATCAGAAACAAAACAAGCCTCAACAAATACAAGAAGATTGAAATAACCCCTCGCATTCCATCAGATCACCACAGACAAAGACTGGATTTGAACAATGACAGCAGCAACAGAAAGCCCACATACGCATGCAAACTGAACAACTTTCTATTCAATGATCACTTAGTCAGTGAAGAAAGAACAAAATTAAAGACTTTCTGGAATTCCATGAAAATGAAAGCACAATATAACCAAACCATGAAAGCAGTGTTAAGAGGAAAATTCATAGCACTAAGTGCCTTCATAAAGAAATTATAGAAATTTTACAATAGCAACTTAATAGCACACCTGAAAGCTCTAGAATAAAATAAAGCAAACATACCCAAGAGGAATAGATGGCAGGAAATAGTCAAACTCAGGGCTGAAATCAATCTATTAGAAACAAAGAGAACAATACAAAGCATCAACAAAACCAAGTACTAGTTCTTTGAGATAATCAACAAGATAGACAAACCCTTAGTAAAACTAGCTAAAAAGGCACAGAGACACTATACAAATTAATAAAAACAGGAGACATAACAGAAAGTAAGGAATTAAAAAAAATGTTAAGTCCTACTTTAAAAGCCTATACTTGACAAAACTGTAAAATCTAAATGAAATGGATGACTTTCTAGACAGATACCACATACTAAAGTTAAGCCAAGATCAGGTAAACCATGTAAATGGTCCCAAAACCCCTAAGAAAATAAAAAGTCCCCCAATCAAAAAAAAATTCCCAGTGCCAGGTGGTTTTAGTGCAGAAATTTCCCAGACTTTCAAAGAAAAGCTAATATCAATACTCTTCAAACTATTCCACAAAATAGAAACAGAAGGATTACTACCCACTTTATTCTATGAGGCCACAGTTACTCTGATTCCTAAACCACACAAACACCCAGCAATGAAAGAGAACTAACAATTTCACTTATGCTAATTAATGCTAAATTGTTCAATAGAATTCTTGGAAACCAAATTCAAGAGCACATCAAAAGCATCACTCACCATGATCAAGTAGGCTTCATCTTAGGGACACAGGAATGGCTCAATATACTAAATATCAGCGTAATTCATTATATAAATAAACTTAAAGAAAAAAATCACATGATAATCTTATTAGATGCTGACAAAGTTTTCGACAAAATCCAACCTCCTTCATGTTAAAACTTTTGGAGAGATCAGGGATTCAAGACACATACCTAAACATATTAAAAACAATATACAGCAAACTAACAGGC
Source organism: Montemys delectorum (assembly GCA_019843815.1). Classification (NCBI taxonomy): domain Eukaryota; kingdom Metazoa; phylum Chordata; class Mammalia; order Rodentia; family Muridae; genus Montemys; species Montemys delectorum. The sequence goes on from JADRCD010158348.1 coordinate 7,412, forward strand.
AATATTAAATTAAATGGAGAGATACTTGAAGCAATCCCATTAAAATCAGGAACAAAGACAAAGATGCCGACTTCTCCCTATCTATTCAATGTAGTACTCTAAATTATAGCTACAGCAATAAGACAACAAAAGCAGATCAATGGGATGCAAATTGGAAAGGAAGAAATTAAAGTATCACTATATGATAGTATACATAAATGACTCCCAAAATTCTACCAGCTGATAAACAACTTCAGCGAAGTCTTTGGATATAAAATTAACTCAAGGAAATCAGCAGTCCTCTTTTATGTAAATGATAAATAGGTGGAAAAAGAAATTAGGTAAATTATACCCTTCACAATAGCCACAAATATTGTAAAATATCTTGATGTAACTCTAACCGAGCAAGTGAAAGATCTGCAGGACAAGAATTTTAAATCTCTGAAGAAAGAAATTTAAGGAGACGTCAGAAGATGGGAAGATCTCCTATGCTCATAGATTGGTAGGATCAACATAGTTAAAAATGTCCATCTTACCAAAGGCAATCTACAGATTCAATGCAATCCCCATCAAAATTCCAACACTATTCTTCAAAGAAATGGAAAGAGCATTTTTCAATTTTATATGGGACAACAACAACAACAAAAACCCCTCAGGATAGTGAAAACAATTTTTAACAATAATGGATCTTCTGGGACAATCATCATACCTGACCTCAAGCTATATACTACAGAGCAATATTGATATAAACTGCATGATATTGGTACAGAGGCAGGTCGATTAATGGAATTGAAGACCCAGAAATAAAACCACACATGTACCGACACTTGGTCTTTGATAAAAAAGCCAAAAATACACAATGGAAAAAGAAAACATCTTCAATAAATGGTGCTGGTCTAAATTGCAGTTGGTATGTAGAAAATGAAAATAGATCCATATTTGTTACCTTGCACAAAGCTGAAGTCCAAATGGATCAAGGATCTCAACATAAAAACAGATATACTGAATCAAATAGAAGAGAAAGTGGGAAAGAGTCTCGAATTTATTGGCACGAGGGGAAGTATCCTAAACACAGCTCCAATGGCTCAGGCTCTAAGATTAAGAATTACTAAGATCCTAAGGATCAGAGGTGAGGAGGACACAACATCTGTCCGAACACTGGGAGTAACTGAGACCAGCGGGACCCAGGCACACAGAACTCCACCAGCCTAGTAGCATGGATTGTTTTCAGTCTGTTTGGGACAATGCCCTAAGCAGACCTTGGGTGCAAATTCTGCATCCAGTCCTACAATACCCAGAGGAAGCTCCACTCCCAGGTGCTCTCACACACCCAGGATCAGAAGATCAGAGGTGAGGAGGACACAACATCTGTCCCAACACAGGGAATAACTGGGACCAATGGGACTCAGGCACATAGGAACTCCATCAGATCAGTGGCACTGGTTCCTTCTGGTCTGTGCAGGCTAGTGCCCTGAGCAGACCTTGGGCACAAACTCTGCAGCAAGTCCCATAATTCCCAGAGGAAGCTGTACTCCCTGAGTCCAGGATCACAGGATTCCAGAATCACAGGATCACAGAGACAGCTTGACTCTAAGGAGTTCTGACATAACCAGGATCACAGGAAGGACAGGCCCCAGTCATATTTAGCCAGGGAAGGTAGCACCAGAGATAACCAGGTGGCTGGAGGCAAGTGTAAGAACATAAGCAACAGAAACCAAGGTTACTTGGCATCATCCGAACCCACTTCTCCCACTATTGCAAGTCCTGGGAACACCATCACACCAGAAAAGCAAGATTCAGATCTAAAATCATTTCTCATGATGATGATAAAGGACTTTAGGGAGGACATGAATAACTCCCTCAAAGAAATACAGGATAACACAGGTAAACAGCTAGAAGCCCTTAAAGAGGAAACACAAAAACCCCTTAAAGAATCACAGGAAAACACAATCAGACAGGTGAAAGAAATGAACAAAGCCATCCAGGATCTAAAAATGGAAATAGCAACAAAGAAATCACAAAGGGAGACAACCATGGAGATAGAAAACCTAGAAAAGAGATCAGGAGCCATAGATGAAGCCATCACCAACAGAATACAAGAGATAGAAGAGAGAATCTCATGGGCAGATGATACCATAGAAAACATTGATACAACAGTCAAAGACAATAAAAAAAATGCAAAAAGGTCCTAACCTAAAACATCCAGGAAATCCAGGACACAATAAGAAGACCAAACCTAAGGATAATAGGTATAAAAGAGTGAAAACTCCCAACTTTAAGTTTATAGAAAACTTCCCTAACATTAAGAAAGTGATGCCCATGAACATACAAGAAACCTACAGAACTCCAAATAGACTGGACCAGAAAAGAAATTCCTCCCATCACATAATAACCAAAACGCCAAATGCACTAAACAAAGAAAGAATTTTAAAAGCAGTAAGGGAAAAAGGTCAAGTAACCTATAAAGGCAGGCCTATCAGAATTGTACCAGACTTCTCACCAGAGACTATGAAAGCTAGAAGATCCTGGGCAGATGTCATACAGACCCTAAGCGAACACAAATACCAGCCCAGGCTACTCTACCCAACAAAACTCTCAATTAACATAGATGGAGAAACCAAGATATTCCATGACAAAACCAAATTTACACAATATCTTTCCATAAATCCAGTGCTAGTAAGAATAATAAATGGAAAATTCCAACACAAGGAGGAAAACTACACCATAGAAAAAGCAAGAAAGTAATCTTTCAAAAAACCCAAAAGAAGATAGCCACACAAACATAATTTCACCTCTAACAACAAAAATAACAGGAAGCAACAATCACTTTTACTGGTTTCTTTGAGTCTATTGTGCCACAGATTGGGTTTGCTGCAGGAATCCCTTGTTCTGTGGGATGAGTAGAATTATGTTCAGGTGGGCAAAAAGTTCGGCGGATGACAAACAGAGTCGACACAAGGAAGTGCTGAATCTGAGTTTATTTGCACAAGGTAAAATTCAGGCTTATATAGTATACAGAAAACAGGTCAGATGACAAAAGTCATGTAGGAAGATGATGGTCTATCAAGGTCAGTAAGATCAGACAGAAAGACAGAAGTCACATAGGCAAGTGATGGTCACATCAAGGTCAGTAAGATCAGACATCCAGGTACAAAGAGGAAGAGCAGTGGTGCCCTTCTCGCTGAAGCTATCTTGGCAGTCCCAAGCTAATTCTCTGGGTCTGTAGGAGGCAAGCACCAGGAAGTCCCATTCTAGCAGTTCCTGAGAATACCCTTAAGTGAGAGAAGCCCTTCAAGTACTTTCTGGTATGTAAAACAATTCTGTCTTCTGTGGGACTGCTCTGAGAAATCTATTTTTACAGTTAGCAATAGTGCATGACCTCTATTGCTAACTCTGGGGACACCTGTCTGATAAGGCAGCTTCCTTGTGAGAAATTCCAAGCTAACAACAGCTTGGTATTAAATTAGGATATATTGGAATGCTCTGCTGGCCAGGGAACAATGTTTAATCTTAGTTTTAGCTATTTATGAATTATTTCTTGGGGCACCTTTATGCTTGAATAAGAAGGCATGTTGACTATTGGAAAGACTAATCTGGAACATGTCTGAGTTGGGAGATGCCGGTAACTGACTGAATATCCAGGAGGCAAGCTCCCTTTGAATCCGTACACCTCAGGTCTGTGATTAGGCCTTCAAGCCTGACACGCAGACTTTACTGGAGTAGATTAGTGGGTGTGGCATGTTGATTATAGCATGGTTATCTTATACTTTATGACTAATATCCACTTATAAGTGAGTACATAGCATGCATGTCCTTTTATGTCTGTTACCTCACTCCGATGATATTTTCTTTTCTTTTTTTTTTTAATTAGGTATTTTCTTTATTTACATGTACATTTTCCCTTTCCCATCTTCCCTTCCAAAACAAACAAACAAACAAACAAACAAAAGCAAGAACAAACCCCTTTTGCCTCCCCCTTCCCCATGCCTGCCACCCCACCCTCTCCCACTTATTGGCCCTGGCATTCCCCTACACTGGGGCACAAAACCTTCACAAGGCCGAGGTCCTTTACTCCTATTGATGATCGAATTTGCAATCCTCTACTATACACATGCTGC
>JADRCD010158348.1:16508-49147 GCA_019843815.1 Montemys delectorum
CATTTGGTGTTTTGACTATTATGTGGCGGGAGGAATTTCTTTTCTGGTCCAGTCTATTTGGAGTTCTGTAGGCTTCTTATATGTTCATGGGCAACTCTTTCTTTAGGTTAGGGAAGTTTACTTCTATAATTTTATTGAAGATATTTACTGGCCCTTTAAGTTGGAGGTCTTCACTTTCTTCTATACCTATTATCCTTAGGTTTGGTCTTGTCATTGTGTCCTGGATTTCCTGGACGTTTTGGGTTAGGGTCTTTTTGCATTTTGCATTTTCTTTGATTGTTCTGTCAATGTTGTCCATGTTATCTTCTGCCCCTGAGATTCTCTCTTCTATCTCTTGTATTCTGTGGGTGATGCTTGCATCTACGTTTCCTGACTTTTTTCCTAAGATTTCTAACTCCAGGGTTGTCTCCTTTTGTGATTTCTTTATTGTTTCTACTTCCATTTTTAGGTCCTGAATGGTTTTATTCAGATCCTTCACCTGTTTGTTTGTGTTTTCCTGCAATTCCTTAAGGGATTTTTGGGTTTGCTCTTTAAGGGCTTCTATTTGTTTACTTGTGATCTCCTGTAATTCTTTATGGGATTTTTTTGTTTCCTCTTTAAGGGCTTGTATCTCTTTATCTGTTTTCTCCTGTATTTCTTTAAGGGAGTTATTCATGTCCTTCTTAAGTTCCTCTATCAGCATTGTGAGATGAGTTTTTAGATCCAAATCTTGCTTTTCTGGTGTTTTGGGATATCCAGGGCTTGCTGAGGTGGGAGTACTAGGTTCTGGTGAAGCCAAGCAGTCTTAGTTTCTGTTGGTAGGATTCTTGCATTTGCCTTTCGCCATCTCTTGATCTCTGGTGTTAGAAGTTCTTGGTGTCTTAGAGCTTGATCTTTCCTTGCTGCCCTGCAACTCCTCTTCCACTCCTGAGGCCTGTGCTTCCCAGCTGGTCCCGCCTGAGTACTTGGTCTGAAGCTTGTCCTGGAGGGAAGTCCTGTGCTCCCAGGGAGGGGGCAGAGATGTTTGCTGATCCAGCTCTGTCCCTCAGAAGCTCAGAGGCTCCTGTCTCTGCAGTCCTGCGACTCCCTTGCACTTCCTGAGGCCTATGCCTCCAGGCTGGTCCCGCCTGATTCCTGGGGCTAAAGCCCGCTCAGGATGCAGGCCTTCTTCTCGAAGGGAGGGGGCAGAGATCTTCGCTGATCCAGCTCTGTCCCTCGGAAGCTGAGAGACTCCAGTCCCTGCAGTCCTGCAACTCCCCTGTACTTCCTGGGGCCTATCGATATTTTCTAATTCCATCCATTTTCCTGTGAAATTAATGATGTACTTGTTTTTAATGGCTGAGCAGTATTCCATCATATAGATATACCACATTTTCTACATCCATTCTTCAGTTGAGAGACATCTAAGTTGTTTCCAGTTTCTGGCTATTATGAATAAAGCTGTTATGAAAATATTTGAAGAAATGTCCTTGTGATATGATGGATCAGCTTTTGCGTATATGCTCAGGAATTTTATAGCTGTGTCTTGAGGTAGAACTATTTTCAGTCTTCTGAGAAACCACCAACTTGATTTTCAAACTGGTTGTACAAGTTCGTACTCTCACCAGCAGTGGAAGAGTGTTCTCCTTGTTCCACAATCTTGCCAGCATGTGCCTATCCTTCGAGTTTTTAATTTTAGCCATTCTGATGGTGAAATCTCAGAGTCCTTTTGATTTCCATTTCCCTGATGTTGAACATTTAAGTGTTTCTCAGCCATTAGAGTTTTTGAGAATTCTCTGTTTAACTCTGTACCTATTTTTTTTGTTGTTTTTAAATTTTTACTTATTTTTTATTTAGTCTTTTTTTTTTTTTATGATCCAGACTTTATCTCCATACTGGTCCACCCTCTTACTGTTCCACATTCCATTCCTCCTCTCCTCATCTCCACTAGGATGTCTGACCCTCTCCATACTTGTACCTCACCAGAACTCCCCACTCCTTGGGGCCTCCAGTCTCTTAAGGGCTAGGTGCATCTTCTCTGACTGAATCCAGACCCAGCAGCCCTCTGCTGTATACGTGTTGGGGATCTCATCACCAGTAGGCAGTGGTGTATGCTGCCTAGTTAGTGGCTCAGTATCTGAGAGATCTCCAGAGTACAGGTTAGTTGAGACTGCTGATCTTCTTGTAGGGCTTCCCTCCTCCTCAGCTTCTTCCAGCTTTCTCTAATGGACAGCAGCTTCTGTCCATTGGTTGGGTGTAAATATCTGCATCTGACTCTTTCAGCTGCTTGTTGGGTCTTTCAGAGGGCAGTCATGATAGGTCCCTTTTTGTGAGCACTCCATAGCTTCAGTAGTAGTGTCAGGCCTCAGAGCCTCCTCTTGAGCTGGATTCCACTTTGGGTCTGTACCCGGACTTCTGTTTCCTCAGGCTCTTCTCCATGTTTGTCCTTGTAGTCCTTTCAGACAGGAATAATTATGGGTCAGAGTTTTTGAGTGTAGGATGGCAACCCCATCCCTCCACTTGATGCTCTATCTTTCTATTGGAGATGGACTCTACAAGCTTCTTCTCCCCACTGTAGGGCATTTCATCTAAGGTCCTTCCCTTGATTCCTGAGAGTATCTCACCTTCCAGGTCTCTGGTACATTTTAGAGTACCCTCATCTCATCTCCTACCTCCTGAGATTACCTATTTCCATTCTTTCTGCTGACCCTCAGGGCTTCAGTCCTGTCCTCCCCACCAATACCTGATCTTGTTTCCCTCTTCCTCTCCCTGTGCTCTTTCCCACTCAGGTCCTTCCATCCTCCCCATCCTGTGACTGCTTTCTTCTCCCTTCCAAGAGGGATTGAGGAATCCTCACTTGGGCCCTTCAGCTTGTACTTCATTTTTAAATTGGGTTATTTGTGTTGTTGATGTCTAACTTCTTGAGTTCTTTTATATGTTGATATTAGTCCTCTGTCACATGTAGGGTTGGTGAAGATCTTTCCCCAATCTGTATGATGTTGTTTTGTCCCATTAATGGTGTCATTTGCCTTATAGAAGCTTTTCAGTTTCATGTGGTTCTATTTATTTCTTATTGTTCTTCATGCCTGAACTATTGGTGTTCTTTTGTTATGGAAGTTGTCTCCTGTACAAATGAGTTCAAGGATATTTCCCACTTTCTGTCCTATTGATTTAGTGTGTCTTGCTTTACATTGTGGTCTTTGATCTACTTGGACTTGAGTTTTATGCAGGGTGCTGAATATGGATCTATTTGCATTATTCTACATGCAGACTACTTGCATTATTCTACATGCAGACCACTATTTAGACCAGCACCATTTGTTGAAGATGCTCTCTATTTTCCATTATATGGTTTTGGTTTCTCTGTAAAATACCAAGTGTCCATAGCAGCTGTACAAGTTCACACTCCCACCAGCAATGGAGGTGCATTCCCCATGCTTCACACGCTCTCCAGCATGAACTGTCACATGTGTTATTGTTTTTAGCCATTTGAACAGATATAAGATGGAATCTCAAGGTAGTTTTGATTGCATTTCCCTGATGGCTAAGGATGTTGAGCATTTCTTTAAGTGTTTCTCAATCATTTCAGTCCAGTTTCTTCTATTGACAATTGTCTGTTTAGATCTGTACACTATTTTTTAATTGGTTTATTTGGTTTGTTTATGTCTAGTTTCTTGAGTTCTTTATATATTTTGCATATTAGGAGTTTATCAGCTGTGGAGTTGGTGAAAAAACTTTCACCATTTCGTAGGCTGCTGGTTTGTCTTAATTGTGGTGTCCATTGCCATGCAGAAGCTTTTATTTTTATTTTCATGAGGTTCCATTTATTAGTTGTTGATCTTAGTGTCTATGCTAGTAGTGGTTTGCTCAGAAAGTCTTCTTTGCCTGCATGTTCAAGGCTATTCCCCACTTTCTCCTCTATCATGTTTAGTGCTCCTGGTTTTACTTTGAGGTGTTTTATCCACTTGGACTTGAGTTTTGTGCACGGTGATGAATATGCATCTAGTTGCACTTTTCTGCTTGCAGCCATTCAGATAGACCAGCACCATTTGCTGAAGATGCTTTCTTTTTTCATTTTGTTTTTCTAGCTTCTATATTAGAAAACCACTTTTCCATAGGTGTATCTACTGAGTCTTTGACTTGATTGTATTGATCAACATGTCTGTTTTTATGTCAATCTCATACAAGGTTTTTAATTATTATTTATCTGTAGTATAACTTAAGATCAGGAGTGGTAATACTTCTAAAAGTACTTTTATATTTCAGGATTGTTTTAGCTAGTTTATTTTCTTTTGTGTTTTGTTTTGGTTTTGTTTTTGTTTTTTTTATAAGAATTTGAATGTTGTCTTTTCAAGGCCTGTAAAAAATTGTGTTGGAATTTTGATGAGAAGACCATTAAATCTGAAGATTACTTTTAGTAGAATGGCTATTTTAAATATGTTGATTCTACTGCTCCATGTGAGCATCCAGTTCTGTATTTGCCAGGCTCTCATATCTTTTTCAGTTTTTTCTTCAAAGACATGAAGATTTTTATCATACAATATTTCACTTGCTTTGTTAGAGCAAACTCAAGAAATTTTGAATTATTTATATAAGTGGAAATTTCTGGATATATTAGAGGATATAGACTCATATGGTGCTTTGCCGAGACAAGACCTGTGGGAGGACACATGATGTGTGGAGAAAGTATAAATAGGACTCAATAGACAGTGATGGTATGCTTGCAGAGCTAGCTTTCCAAAGCTTCCTTGGTCTCACATCTTCATCTTCCCCAATCTTCATTTTGTTTAGACAAGCACAGCACAGAACATCTCCTGGCATTCTGGGTGGTCCTGGTCATTCCTGCTGACCCTTAAAGATTCGGTGGAGGACTGACTGTTTCTGCTGGATCATGCCACCACTGTAGATTTGTGTTTGGTATCTTAACACTACAGAGCTGGATTGCTGGTGTCTTTTTTATTGGATATTTATTTTATTTACATTTCAAATGTTATCCCCTTACCCCATCCCCCCAGAAACCTCTTATCCCATCCCCCTCCACCTGCTTCTATGAGGGTGTTTCCCCACCCTCCCACCTACTCCTGTCTCCCCATCCTTGCATTCCCTTAAATTAGAACATTAAGCTTTCACAGGACCAAGGGCCTCTCCTCCCACTGATACCCAACAAAGCCATCCTCTGCTATATATGCAGCTGGAACCATGGGTCCCTCCATGTGTACTCCTTGGTTGGTAGTTCAGTCCCTGGGAGCTCTGAGGGTTCTGATTGGTTGATATTGTTGTTTTTCATATGTTTTACAGCTCCTTCAGTCCTTTCTCTAACTCTTCCACTGGGGACCCCATGCTCAGGGCAATGGTTGGCTGTGAATATCCGCTTCTGTATTTGCCAGCCTCTGACAGAGCCTCTTAGGAGACAGCTATGCCAGGATCCTGTCAGCATGTACTTCTTGGCATCCACAATAATGTCTGGGTTTGGTGATTGTATATATAGGATGGATCCCCAGGTGGGGCAGTCTCTGGATGGCCTTTCCTTCAGTCTCTGCTCCACACTTTGCCTGTGTATTTGTTCCTATGAGTATTTTGTTCCCCTACACTTAGGTCTTCCTTCTTCTTGAGCTTCATGTGATCTGTGAATTGCATCTTGGTATTCCAAGCTTTTGAGCTAATATTCACTTATCAGTGAGTGCATATCATGTGTGTTCTTTGTGATTTGGTTACCTCACTCAGGATGATATTTTCTAGTTCTACCCATTTACCTAAGAATTTCATGAATTCATTGTTTTTAATAGTTGAGTAGTACTCCACTGTGTAAATGTACCACATTTTCTGTATCCATTCTTCTGTTGAAGGACACCTGGGTTGTTTTTAGCTTCTAGTTATTATAAATATGGCTGCTATGAACATAGTGTGGCATATATCTTTGTTATATGTTGCAGAATCTTTTGAGTATATGCCCAGGAGTGGTATAGCTGGGTCCTCAGGCAATACTATGTCCAATTTTCTGAGGAACCACCGGACTGATTTCAAGAGTGGTTGTACCAGCTTGCAATCCCACCAACAAGGAAGGAGTGTTCCTCTTCCTCTACATCCTTGCCAGAATCTGCTGTTACCTAAGTTTTTGATTTTAGCTATCCTGACTGGTGTGAGGTGGAGTCTCAGGGTTGCTTTGATTTGCACTTCCTTGATGACTGTCTTAGTCAGGGTTTTTATTTCTGCACAAACATCATGACCAACAAGCAAGCTGGGGAGGAAAGGGTTTATTTAGCTTACTTCTACATGGCTGTTGATCACCAGAGGAAGTCAGGACTGGAACTCAAGCAGGTCAGGAAGCAGGAGCTGATGCAGAGACCATGGAGGGATGTTCCTTACTGGTTTGCTTTCTCTGGCTTGCTCAGCCTGCTCTCTTATAGAACTCAAGACTTCCAGCCCAGAGATGGCACCATCCACAAGGGGCCCTACCCCCTTGATCACTAATTGAGAAAATGCCCCACAGCTGGGTCTGATGGAGGCACTTCCCCAATTGAAGCTCCCTTCTCTGTGATAACTGCAGCCTGTGTCAAGTTGACACACTAAACTAGCCAATACAATGACTAAGGATGTTGAACATTTTTTTAGGTGCTTCTCAGACATTCAATATTTCTCACTTGAAAATTCTTTGTTTAGCTCTGCACCCAATTTTTTAATAGGGTTATTTGATTGTCTGGGGTCTAACTTCTTGAGTTCTTTGTATATATTGGATATTAGCCTTCTATTTGATGTAGGACTGCTAAAGATCTTTCCCCAATCTGTTGGTTGTTGTTTTGTTCTATTGACAGTATCCTTTGCCTTACAGAAGCTTTGCAATTTTATGAAGTCCCTTTTGTGGATTCTTGATCTTAGAGAATAAGCCATTGGTGTTCTGTTCAGGAAATTTTCTCTGCACCCATGTGTTCAAGGCTCTTCCCCACTTTCTCCTCTATTAATTTCAGTGTTTCTGGTTTTATGTGGAGGTCCTTGATCAACATGGGTTTCAGCTTTGAACAAGGAGATAAGAATGGATTGATTTGAATTCTCCTACATGCTGACCTCCCATTGAACCAGCACCATTTGTTGAAAATGCTGTCTTTTTTCCACTGGATGGTTTTAGCTCCTTTGTCAAAGATCATGTGAGATAGGTATCTGGGTTTATTTCTGGGTCTTCAATTCTATTCCATTGATCTACTTGTCTGTTTCTGTATCAATACCATGCACTCTTTTTTTTTTTTTTTAAAAATCACTATTGCTCTGTAATACAGCTTGAGGTCAGGGATGGTGTTTCCACCAGAATTTCTTTTATTGTTGAGAATAGTTTTTGCTATCCTAGTTTTTTTGTTATTCCAGATGAATTTGCAAATTGCTCTTTCTAACTCTATAAAGAATTCAATTGGAGTTTTGATAGTGATGGCATTGAATCTGTAGATTGCTTTTGGTAAGATGGCCATTTTTACTGTGTTAATCCTGCCAATCCATGAACATGGGAGGTATTTCCATTTTCTGAGATCTTCTTCACTTTTTTTGTTCAGAGACTTGAAGTTCTTGTCATACAGATCTTTCACTTGCTTGGTTAGAGTCAAACCAAGGTATTTTGTACTATTGGTGATTATTGTGAAGGATGTTGTTTCCCTCATTTCTTTTTCAGCCTGTTTATCCTTTGAGTAGAGGAAGGCTACTGATTTGTTTCAGTTAATTTTATACCCAGCCAATTTGCTGAAGTTGTTTATCAGGTTCAGGAGTTCTCTGGTGGAATTTTTGGGGTCACTTAAGTATACTATAATATAATCTGAAAATAGTGTTATTTTTACTTCTTCCTTTCCAATTTGTATCCCGTTGCCCCCCTTTTGTTGTCTAATTGCTCTAGCTAGAACATCAAGTTTGATATTGAATAGATAGGGAGAGAGTGGGAAGCCTTGTGTAGTCCCTGATTTTAGTGGGAGATAAGAATGGGTCAATTTTCATTCTTCTACATGCCAACTGACAATTGAACCAGCAACATTTTTTGAAAATGCTGTCTTTTTTCTACTGAATAGTTTTGGCTCCTTTGTCAAAAATTAAGTGAACAAATGTCTTCAAGAGGTTCATTATGGGTCTTCAATTCTATTCCATTTAATACATGCCTGTCTCTGTACCAATACCATGTTGTTTTTCTTCACTAGTGCTCTGTAGTATAAGCTTGTGGTCAAGGATGGTGATTCCCCCTAAATTCTTTTATTGTTGAGAATGTTTTTTGCTATCCTGGGTTTTTTGTTATTCCAGATGAATTTGAGAATTGCTTTTACTATCTCTGTGAAGATTTAAGTTGGAATTTTGTTTGGGATTGCATAGGATCTGTAGATTGCTTTTGTTAAGATGGACATTTTTACTATGTTAATCTTGTCGATCATGAGCATGGGAGATCTTTCCGTCTTCTGAGGTCTCCTTCAATTTCTTTCTTCAGAAGTTCTTGTAATATAAATCTTTCACTTGTTTAGTTAAAGTCACACAAAATATTTTATATTATTTGTGACTATAGTAAAGGGTGTTGTTTCCCTAATTTCCTTCTCAGCCTGTTTATCTTTTGAGTAGAGGAAAGCTACTGATTTGTTTGAGTTAATTTTGTATCTAGCCACTTTTCTGAAGTTGTTTATCAACTGTAGGAGTTCACTGATGGAATTTTGGGGTCACTTATGTATATTATCATGTCATCTGCCAATAATGATATTTTTAATTCCTCCTTTCAATTTGTATCCCTTTGATTTCCTTTTGTTGCCTAATTGCTCTGGCTGGAACTTCAAGTACTGTATTGAATAGATAAGGGTAGAGTGGGCAGCCTTGTCTAGTCCCTGATTTTAGTGGGATTGCTTCAAGTTTCTCTCCATTTCATTTGACGTTGGTTACTGGTTTGCTGTATATTGCTTTTACTATGTTTAGGTATGGGCCTTGAATTTCTGATTTTCCAAGAATTTTATCGTGAAGAGTGTTGGATTTTGTCAAATGCTTTCTCAGCATCTAATGAAATGATCATGCAGTTTTTTTCTTTGAGTTTGTTCATATAGTGGATTATGGTGATGGATTTCTGTATATTGAGACATGCCTACATCCCTGGGATGAAGTCTACTTGATCATGATGAATGAACATTTTGATATGTTGTCTTATTCAATTTGTGAGAAATTATTTTCCAGCTTTTTACTCTGAGATAGTGCCCATTTTTTCCACTGAGGTGCATTTCCTGTATGCAACCAAATTCTGGGTTCTGTTTACATATTCTGTCCATTATTCTATGTCTTTTTATTGGGGAATTGAATCCATTGATGTTAGGAGATATTAAGGAAAAGTGATTGTTGCTTCCTGTTATTTTTGTTGTTAGAGTTGGAATTATGTTTGTGTAGCTATCTCCTTTTGAGTTTTTTGAAAGAAGATTACTTTCTTGCTTTTTCGAGGGTCTAGTTTCCCTCCTTGTATTGGAGTTGTTCATCATTTTGTCCCTTAGGGCTCGATTTATGGAAAAATATTGTGTAAATTTGGTTTTGTCATGGAATATCTTGGTTTCTTCATTTATGGCAATTGAGAGTTTTGTTGGGTAGAGTAGCCTGGACTGGCATTTGTGTTCTCTTAGGGTCTGTATGACATCTGTCTGGGATTTTCTGGCTTTTATAGTCTCTGGTGAGAACTGTGGTGTAATTCTGATAGTTCTGATAATTCCTTTATATGTTATGTGAACTTTTTTTTATTAGATGTTTTCTTTATTTACAATATCTCCTTTCCCAGGTTTCCCTCAAAACAAAAACAAAACAAAAAACCCAACCAAACAAAAAAAAGAAATAAAATAAAATAAAAACCCCCAAACTAAAGCAAACCCCTGTTCCATTTCACCCTCCCCCTGCTCACACCTCACCCTCTCCTGCTTACTGGCCCTGACATTTCCCTACACTGGGGCATAGAACCTTCACAGGACCAAGGGCCTCTCCTCCCATTGATGACCATCTTGGCCATCCTCTGCTATACTCATGCTGCTGGAGCCATGAGTCCCATCATGTGTACTCTTTGGACCAGCCAGGAGGCACAGGTCTCAGAAGTGACAGGGCAGGCAATGCAGGATCCTTTATGCCTCCCTCTTCACCTATGGGGGACTACAGATCTACAGCCTCTCTGCCCCTTCCCTGCAAGCGGAGAGCTTGCCTTTGGGGAGTGCTCCAACCCAGGGACTCAGGAGAGATCTCCATTTTCTCTCTGGTGACCTTCTAAGGTGGGACCAGGCAGGAGGCGCAGGCCTCAGAAGTGGCAGGGCAGCCAGTGCAGGATCCTTTCTACCTCCTTCACCTAGGAGGAGGTACTGCAGATCCACAGCCCTCTCTGCCACTTCCCTGAAAGTGGAGCACTTGCTTTCATGGAGTGCTCCAACCTAGGGACTCAGGACTCAGGAGGGATGACTGATCCACAGCTCACTGCACACAGGTCTTACCAGAGGAGAGCTGATCTCCTAGAAGTGCTGATACAGACTTACAGACCCACAGGAGGAAAAAGCTACAGCCAGAGACAGCAAGAACATCTAACACCAGAGATAAACAGATAGTGAATCACACAAAGACCTAACAAAGAAAGAAAACTTCAGACCAATTTCCCTTATGAATATCGATGCAAAAATACTCAATAAAATTCTTGCAAACCAAATCCAAGAATACATCAAAACAATCATCCATCATGATCAAGTAGGCTTCATCCCAGGGATGTAGGTCTGGTTCAATATTTGGAAATCCATCAATGTAATTCACTATATAAACAAACTCAAAGAAAAAAAAACCCTATGATCATCTCATTAGATGCTGAGAAAGCATTTGACAAAATCTAACATCCTTTCATGATAAAAGTCTTGGAAAGATCAGGAATCCAAGGCCCATAATTAAACATAGTAAAAGCAATATACAGCAAACATCAAACTAAATGGAGAGAAACTTGAAGCAATCCCACTAAAATCGGGGACTAGACAAGGTTGCCCACTCTCTCCCTACCTATTCAATATTGTACTTGAAGTCCTAGCCAGAGCAATTAGGCAACAAAAGGAGATCAAAGGGATATGAATTGGAAAGGAAGAAGTAAAATTATCACTATTTTCAGATTATATGATAGTATACTTAAGTGACCTCCAAATTCCACCAGAGAGCTTCTAAAGCTGATAAACAATTTCAGCAAAGTAGCTGGATATAAAATTAACTCAAGCAAATCCATGGCCTTCCTCTACACAAAGGATAAACAGGCTGAAAAAGAAATTAGGGAAACAACACCCTTCACAATAGTCACAAATAATATAAAATACCTTGGTGTGACTCTAACTAAGCAATTAAAAGATCTGTTTGACAAGAACTTCAGGTCTCTGAAGAAAGAAATTGATACAGAGCTAAACAAAGAATTCTCAATTGAGGAATACCAAATGGCTGAGAAGCACCTAGAGAAATATTCAACATCCTTAGTCATCAGGGAAATGCAAATCAAAACAAGCCTGAGATTCCACCTCACACCAGTCAGAATGGCTAGGATAAAAAACTCGGGTGAAAGCAGATGCTAGTGAGGATGTGGAGAAAGAGGAACACTCCTTTATTGCTGGTGGGACTGCTAGCTGGTACAACCTCTCTGGAAATCAGTTTGGCAGTTCCTCCAGAAACTGGACATAGTACTACCAGAGGACCCAGTTATACCACTCCTGGGCATATACCCAGAAGATGCTCCAACATGTAATAAGGACACATGCTCCACTATGTTACTTGACCTTTTCCCCTACTGCTTTTAATATTCTTTCTTTATTTTGTGTATTTGGTGTTTTGATTTTTACATGATGTGAGGGATTCCTTTTCTTGGCCAATCTATTTTGAGTTCTGTAGGCTTCTTGTGTGTTAATGGGCATCTCTCTCTTTAGGTTAGGGAATTTCTCTTGTACAATTCTGTTGAAAATATTTACTGGCCCTTTAAGTTGGGAATATTTGCTCTCTTATACCTATTATTTTTAGGTTTTGTCTTCTCATTGTGTCCTGGATTTCCTGGATGTTTTGTGTTAGGTACTTTTTGTCTTTTGCATTTTTGACTGTTGTGTCAATGTTTTGTATGGTATCTTTTGTACCTAAGATTCTGTCTGCTATCTCTTGTATTCTATTGGTGATGCTTGCATCTATGACTCCTGATCACTTTCCTATGTTTTCTATCTCCAGGATTGTCTCCCTTTGTGATTTCTTTATTGTTTCTATTTCCACTTTTAGATACTGGATACTGTTGTTAAATTCCTTCATCTGGTTGTATTTTCCTGTAATTCTTTAAGGGATTTTTGTGTTTCCTTTTTAAGTGCTTTTGTCTGTTTATCTGTGTTTTCCTGTATTTTTAAAAGGGAGTTATTTGGGCTGGAGAGATGGCTCAGCAGTTTAGGGAGTTATTTATTTCCTTCTTAGAGTCCTCTATCATCATCATGAGAAGTGATTTTAGATCTGAATCTTGCTTCACTGGTCTGGTGGTGTACTCAGGAGTTGTTATGGTGGGAGAAATGGGTTCTTATGATGCCAAGTAACCTCAGTTTCTGTTGCTTATATTCTTATGCTTGCCTCTCGACAACTGCTTCTAGTGCTACCTGCCCTCAGTCTGACTGCAGCCTGTCCCTCCTGTGATCTTCATTGTGTTAGAACTCCTAAGAGTGTAGCTTTCTCTGTGACTTGTGATCCTGAGATCCTGGGTGTGTCAGAGCACCTGGGATTCAAACTGCCTCTAGAATCCTGATATCCTGTTGTGACCAAGCTTCTGAGATCCTGTGATCCTATGATCCTGGGTGTATTAGAGTACCTGAATGGCCAGACTACTTTGTGTGTTTTGGGACTGCACATGGAGCTAATGCTCAAGATCTACTCAGGGCAGCAGCTCAGACTGGAAGGAACCCTTTCCACTGGCTGGGAGGGGGTTCCTGCTTCCCTGGATCCCACCGGTCCTAGTTACTCCTGGTGTTGGGGCAGATGTTGTGGTCTTCTCACCTATGGTCCTGTGCATGTTAGAGTGCCTTGAAGTCAACCTTACTCTGCATGTTGTGGGACTGGGTGCAGAGCTAGTGCCCAAGGTCTGCTGGCTGGTGTCTTGATAATTAGAGATTGGAATTCCCTAAAGGAACTACTTCTAAACAGGTTCATATCCTCTTGTCATATTTACCACCTTTTCTCCCCTACATTTGGATGGTGGTCTAGAAGGGATCAAAGTGTTTAAGAATCCTTATTGAAAGTAGGTTAAAAAATCTAACCCTATATTTGTTGCTGTTATAAAGGGTGCTGTTTCCCTGATTTCTTAGTCAATTTGTCAATTGTATATAGGAGGGCTACTGATTTTTTGTTAATCTTGTATTCAGCCACATTATAGAAGGTATTAATCAGCTGTAGGAGTTCTCTCCTATCTGTAAATAATGATATTTTTATTTCTTCCTTTCCAATTTGTATATCCTTGATACCCTTCAGTTTTCTTATTAATCTAGCTAGAACTTCAAGCACTACACTGAATAGATCTAGGGAGTATGGACAACCTTGTCTTTTTTCTGATTTTAGTGGAATAGCTTTGAATTTCTTTCTGCTTAATATGCCATTGGCTATAGTCCTACTGTAAATTGCCCTTATTATGTTGCAGTATGTTTCTTCTATCCCTATTCTCTCCATATTTTATCATAAAGAGTGTTTTGATTTTGTCAATTTTTTTTTCAGTATCTACTGGTATAATGGTTTTTTCCTTTGAGTGTGTTTATATTGTGGATTATATTGATTGATTTTTTTATGTTTAACCATCCTTACATTTCTTTGATGAAGCTTGGTTAGTCGTGGCAAAGGATCTTTTGAATGTATTCCTGGATTTAGTTTTTAATGTATTCTTAAAGTTCTGGGTAAAGAAAGGCTTAGATCCAGGCATGGTGGTGCATACCTTTAATTGCAAAACTCAGGAGAAAGAGGCAAGTAGACCTCTGAGGTCAAGATCAGTCTAGTCTACAGAGCAAGTTCCAGAGAATCCAAGCTTAGGCAGTGAAGGAAACCACTGGAAAACAGAAAGGTGGTTATGATTTTCCATTCCCCAGCAATCAGAAGAATTCAGGAGCTTTGACCATGTGGCTCTCTGGTTTAAGGTCAATAATGTAAGGAGTTACTGGGACAATTCATCCTGGTTAGCTGAAGCTAAGAAATTAGTGGTGATTGAGATCAGCATCACTGAGGTGAAATCTTCTGTCAACTGTTTTCTGAGAGCACAAAGACACTGTGTTCCAAAGATATCAAAGATTGTGCCTCATGCTGCAGCTGGACTTGATAATGTATAAGTGTCACCCAGGTAGTACTTTTGGGGCCAATGAGTCTCCCCATAAACCACACAAACTCAGTCAGACAGGAATTGTTTATTGAACACATACCTTAATACTTATCTATCAGGATCATAGCTCAGAATTCCAGACTGAGCCATGGCATTGAATAAAGGAAAAACCCCCCACAAAAACCGTAGTGATCTCATATGCAGGTGTAGGAAGTACTTCCTGGTGGTCGGCTCTGACTCAAGCCACTTTATACATAACAGTTCATATTGACCTTTAATTTGATGAGTCCTATGTAAAGCATTGTGGAATTTCTTAAGATTAACAAACCTCATACAGAACCTACAGAACATAACAGGATATGTGGTGGCCAGCATGGCCTTGCTCTGAGTCAAGTTGTTTTTCTGTGTCAGTGATAGTCATATTGCAGCAACAAGATGAGTAGCTGGCAGGCAGGGAACAAAATGCCTACAGCTATTCTAGGGGAGGGTAGACCTCAACAGTACTAGTTTGAGGGCATAAATTGGTCATGGAGAGAAGATAAGGCCTAGAATTGTGAGATGACAAACAAGGCCATCGATGAAAGTGCAGTATCGGTTGCAGTTGACAGCCAAGTTGACTGAAGGGGTCATGCAAAGTAATTGAGGCTTGACACTATAAAGGGAGCTTATGAGAGCTTACTAGTGAAGCCTAGTTGCAGTGAAACATCCTAGCATGTTATAGATGCCAGTACCATGGGTTGACCACCAAGAACAAAAGCATCAGTTCAGTGAAAGCAACCAGACTCTGGAGTGCTGCAGAGGGCAGAGTTGGAGAGGTGACACACATCCTTTTGAAGATCCTAGATCATGAATGGATTCCAGACACTGGATCAAGAATCTGTGAAGTTGAAGTTGCCTGGGAGATCCCAAGATGCTCAAGATACCAGAGCTGTGGAATACCTGTTGAGGAAAGCTGCTAATAGGTAGTAAAACCAGCCAAAGAGAAAGAATTGTGCTGCTGTCAACAAAACAGAAAGGAGTTGGGCATCAGACATGGAGATGGAGGGTTTGGAGTTTGCTCAGCTGTGTGTGTCTTGCTTTTGTCCAGGATTTCCTCACTGTGTCATTTTCAAATGGTAATACATATCCTGTGATGTTGGAGGTATGTGATATGGTTTTTAATTTTGATTTTATAGGGGATTACAGTTGATCTATTGGGTGAATCTCAGAAGAGATTTAGAACTTTGGACTTTAAACATTGTTGAGACTGTGATAGACTATGGGGACTTTTGAAATTGGACTAAATGTATTTGGCATTATGCTTTGGGTTGGTATGGCCCCCATAGACTTATGTATTGGAACAAACCTCTGGGGGCCAGGAAGTGTAATGTAGTGGTTTGAATATGCTTGGCCCAGGGAGTGGTACTATTAGGAGGTGGGGCCTTGTTTGAGTAGGTGTGATCTTTTTGGTAGAAGTATGTCACTGTGAGTGTGGAATTTGTGACTCTTCTATTATCTGCCTGGGAGACAGTCCTCCTTTGACTCCAGCTGGATCAAGATGAAGAACTTTCAGATCCTTCTCCAGCACCATGTCTGCCTGGACACTGCCATGCTTACTGTCATGATGATAATGGACTGAACCTCTGACACTGTAAGCCATCCCAATTAAATGTTGCCCTAATATAAGAATTTTCTGGGTCATGGTATCTCTTTATGGCATTAAAAACACAAGAAAGACAGGGAATATTGGTGTCAGCTCTTCTTTGAAAGTCTGGTAGAATTCTGTGCTAAAACTATCTGGCCTTTGGCATTTGTGTGTTGTGAGATTTTTTGCTTCTATTTCCTCAGGGGTTATATCCCTATCTAAATTGTTTATCTGATATTGATTTAACTTTGGCAGATACTCTCTATTGTGGAAACTGTCCATTTTTTTTTAGATTTTCCATTTTTTTGAGTATGGGGTTTTAAAGTATGACCTAAAGATTGTTTGGATTTCCTTAGTGTCTGTTATATTCCCCCTTTTGTTTCTGATAGTGTTAATTTGGATATTCTGTCTCTGTCTTTTAATTAGTTTACATAAGTGTTTGTCTCTCTTGTTGATTTTCTTAAAGAACCAAGTCTTTGTTTTATTTATTCTTTGTATTGTTTTCTTTGCTTCCATTTTGTTTATTTCACCACTCAGTTTGATTATTTCCTGCTATCTATTCCTCCTGAGTGTGCTAACTTCTTTTTGTCCAGCATTTTCAGATATGCTGTTAATTTGCTAGTATGAGATATATTTTTTGTGTAAGTACTTATTGCTATGAAATTTCTCCTCTGTATTACTTTCATTCTGTTCTATAAGTTTAGGTATGCTGAGTATTCAATTTTGTAAATTCTACAAAGTCCTTGATTTGTTTCTTTATTTCTCTCTTGATCTAGTTATCATTCAGTAGAGAGGTATTCAGTTTCTATGAATTTGTAGGCTTTCTGTTGTTTCTAATTTTCTTTTTCAGTCATATCTAGGCATCTGTGTTTGAGGTGATTATAGATCTAGCTGCCAATTTTGGAATTTATTTTTGTTATATTTTTGTTTTATTCCTTGGTTTCTGTTTCATCTCAGGAGTGGCATGTGGTTGAGTAGAGGGTCTCTACCCAAGATGCAGTGGTCATCATGATTTCTGGCCTAGCTTGGGTCTCTGCCTGTATTGTGGTCTAGAACATGGCAATGAGGAGTGGTAGTGGGGATTCAATATGATGGGGGCTACTGAAAGAGTGGGGATTGTCCATGGGCAGGTGGCCTACCTGGAGTTCTACAGACAGGAATGACCTCTGATCAAGCACTGTGTCTCTAAACAAGTTGGGGGCTGGGACACAGCCATGAGGAGTGGAGGGAGGAATGGGAATAAGGTGGACAGGCAGCAAGTTATTGGTGGATGTCTGATCATGTGACTTATCTGATCTCTGGTCCAACAGGGGTCTCCACTTTATTTGTGATCTGGGACACAGTGCTGAGCCATTTCCCAATCTCTTATAGCAGAATTATTACCCATATTGTCAGTAATTCCAAGAACATGTATCTTAGTTTCAAGACTTATGAAGTAAAAATACAGAAAAAGATCCTGAAATGTTCTTTTCCTAGTACTTGTATACTTACACTTTAAGGTTTCTCTTCTAAAATAAATTCCTTCTTTTGTCATATAGAAGAAATACACTTGAAGGTTTTCTCACATTGATAATATTTATTGTATTTCTTTCTAGTGTGACTTTTAATACATATTTGAAAGAAGAAAAACTAAAATATTTCCTAAATTCTTGACAGGTATTTAACCATTGGTTCTTACTCTCTGACTAAAGAATGAGAAATATTTAAAAGCCTACTTAAATTTTGTGTTTGTATGAGTTCTCATCAGTATTTGCACACACACACACACACACACACACACACACAAACTTTCCTTATATTAAAATCATTTTTGTCTAGTGTGAGTTCTTGTATTTCATTAGGGAGGAGAAACAGCTGAATATTTTTTCAAGTTTCTTTAGGTTATTCCTCACTATCAAGAAGCAGAGTGAGGGTTTGGGGAGATTAATTAATGGTTAGGTGCACTGTCTTCTCTTCCATAGGATTTGAACTCTATTCCTAGCACCCACATGGTAGCTTACAACCTTATGTAATTTCAGTTCCATGGCATCTGATTCGCTCATTTGGCCTCTGTGGTGACCAAGCACTGCATATGATGCACAGAAATACAAAAATGCAAGCAAAAAACACATAGGCACATACAAACAGGCAAGAGATACATTTAAATAAAAAGAGAGAAGATGATATAGGAATAAATAGAATTGATTTCACATGTTTATGGATGTTGAGAAGTCACACAATATACTACAGAATCTAGAAAACCAGCTAATATGAGCTGGCTTCTATAGTTTCTGGAGTCTAAAAGCTAGAGTTTTGTTATTCAGAGGCAAGAGAAAGTTGATGCCCCAGATGCAGCAGACAGTTGGTACCAGTTTCCTTTGAGTGAGAGTGAATCTCTATCTGGATTGGTGGTTCAAATTCTTCTTCTTTTTTCTCAGAAACACAGACACAACCATAAATAATGCTTTATCATGTCTATATATATCCCTTATTTCAGTCATTTATATATGGGTTCTCTCCAATGAATACAGTAAGATATATAATATATAATAATACATAGTAAAATCTAAAGAATAATTTGAAGATTTATCACTTTGTTCAAATCATAGAGATATTTTTGTGTCCATAAATTTATGAATGGAAAACCAGATCCTACATTTCTTATAATTATAGAACTCTTTCATTTTTCTTATTTGTTTTGTAAATTTTAAAGATTAAGGGAAGATTTTATATCCATAAGTCTTATCCTCAAGGACCATTCCTACATGCACATTAGAAATATAGGAAATGACAACTTTCTCATGTTGTATTATATTCATGTTTGAAATTCAATATGAGTTCTCACCTTTGCATGCCCTAAATATTTAACAAATAAAGATTTTCTCAGTTTTTACACTCAGAGTTCAATTGGCATCAAAATAGTTGGAGCAAATACCAACTATTTTTATATTTATGAGAATTTTCTTCACTGTAGTCCTTTCATGTATAGTGGTTGATAAAGAATTAAGGCTTTTTACATTTAGTATTCTCATAGAATTTGTCTCCAATGTATAGTTTACATGACTCCTAAGATTCAAGGAAAATTTGAAATCTTCCTTATATATCTCATATTAATGTGGTTTATATTCAATGTGTTATCCCATATATGTCTTAACTGAGAACTCAATAAATGAGTTCTCGCTTTTAGTGCTTTTCTACTATTTATTTTCAGTATGAGTTCTCTAGTGAAAATTTTGATTTGGAGTTTGGTTTAAAGCCTATTACTTTTCTTTAATATATTTTATTTCATTACAGTTAAAATATACTGTATATGGTAGATATAAAATTCTTTTTGAGAATTTTCTAATTTGGTTATATTTGCAGAGTACCATATGAATTCTCAAATACATCTTCTCTGATCTTTTGTGACATAGCAAAATGGATGAGAATCAAATACTTAAAACTATTTTGTATTTTATACAAATTAGTCTAGTGTCAACTTAAGGTAGATTGTGATAAGAAATGACTATTATTATTATTATTATTATTATTATTATTATTATTTAATCTCTTTCTTACACTCCAGATTTTATCCCACTTCAGGTCCATTCTCTGACTGTTCGACATCCCATACCTCTTCCCCCAAATCCTGTCTCCATGAGTATGTCCCCACCTCCCCAACCCCCACCCCATGAGACCTCCCCACTCTCTGGGGTCTCCAGTCTCTTGAGGGTTAGGTGCATCTTCTGTGACTGAACCGAGACCCATACTCATATGAGCAGTCCTCATATGAGGTCATGAGCAGTCCTCTACTCATATCATCTGGTGTATGTTGCCTGGTTGGTGGTCCAGTGTCTGAGAAATCTAGGTGTCCAGGTTAGTTGAGACTGCTATTCCTTCTACTAGGTCATCCTCTTCCTTAGCTTCCTCCAGATTTTCCCTAGTTCAACCACAGAGGTCAGCAGTTTCTATCCATTGGTTGGGTGGAAATATCTGCACCTGACCCTTTCAGCTATTTGGGATCTTTTGGAGGGCAGTCATGATAGGCCTTTTTTTTTTTTTTGTAAACACACCATAGCCTCATTAATAGTGTCAGGCCTTGGAGCCTCCCCTTGAGCTAGATCCCAATTTGGGCCTGTCTCTGGACCTACTTTTCTTCAGGCTCCTGTCCATTTTTTGTCCCTGCAGTTCTTTCAGACAGGAACAATTATGGGTCAGAGTTTTGAGTGTGGGATGGCAACCCCATCCTTCCACTTGATGCCTTGTCTTTCTTATGGATGTGGGATCTACAATTTTCCCCTCCCTACTGTCAGGCATTTCATCTAAGGTTCCTCCCTTTGAGTCCTGAGAGTCTCTCACCTCCTGGGTCTCTGGTGCATTCTGGAGGGTCCTTCCATCTCCTACCACCAGAGGTTACTTATTTTCATTGTTTCTGCTGGCCCTCAGGGCTTCAGCCCTTTTTCCCCACCCAATACCTGATAATGTTTCCCTCTTCTCCTCCCTGTCCCCTTTTCCACTCAGGTCCCTCCCTCCTGCCTCCTGTGATTGTTTTCTTCTCCCTCCCAAGTTGGACTGAGGCATCCTCCCTTGGGCCCTTCTGCTTGTTAACCTTTTTGGGTTCTGTGGACAGTATACTTGGTATTCTGTTCTTTTTTGGCTAATATACACTTATTGGTGAGTACATACCATGCATGTCTTTTTGTGTCTGAATTACCTCACTCAGTATTATATTTTTTAGTTCTATCCATTTGCCTGCAAAACTCAGGATATCCTCATTCTTAATAGCAGAGTAGTATTCTGTTGTGTAAATGAACCACATTTTCTGTATACATTCTTCTGTTGTGGAACATCTGGGTCGTTTCTAGCTCCTGGCTATCACAAACAAGGCAGCTATGAACTAATGGAACATGTGCCCCTGTGGCATGGTGGACATCTTTTGGGTTTATGCCCAAGAGTGGTATAGCTGGATATTCAGGTAGATCTATTTCTAATTTTCTGAGGAATCTCCATATTGATTTCCACAGTGGTTGTACCAGTTTGCAATCCTACTAGCAATGGAGTAGTGTTTCTCTCTCTTCACATCCTTGCCAACATGTGCTGTCACCTAAGATTTTGATCTTATTCTGATTGCTATTAGGTGGAATCTCGGGGTCATTTTGATTTGCATTTCCATGACCACTAAGGACTTTGAACAAGAAATGACTATATTGATCACTTTCTAGAGAAAATATCACAGCTAAATCTACTGGTGGTATAAATAAAATGTTAAAAATCCATGAGCAAAATGAAACAAAATTATAAACAAAGGACTGAAAACAGGTTGTTTGAATATAAAATTAAATATCTACAGCCATAGAAGAATTGTATATTACATATAAACTGAATGGTTTTTTTCAATTTTAAGACAGCTAATAATGTTGGGGAAAAAACCCAAAACCCAACTCTGTTGTTTACAGAATATTTACATTAAGTATAAATGTAGGTTGAATATAACATTATAGGAAAAAGATATACAATGTAAAACTGACTATGAGATGGAGTAGTTGACACTAGAGTAGAAAGCCTAGGACCTACCAACTGCAAACTGAGATCACCAGCCACCACACCATTTGTCTTTTTGTCTACTCTACAAATGAGTATAGCCCTGAACACCTCTCATCTGTACCTACTCTTCTCTAACTTCTTATACCTCTGTCACATCTCTAAGAGAGCCACTTTTCCTAGAAACTATCATGTCAGGTTCTGGCCATGGCAACTCTCCACTGTCTGGAAAGTTCTTCATCTGAGCTCTAGGAACCCACTTCTCTACTAACTCTAGGCAAGGATGTAAATGAGAAGAAGAAAGCAAACCAAAATGAGAGAAAGGGATTGGAGAAGGATACAGTATCTCAGGAAGAAGATAAGAAACTGCTGAATGTGGAGATGGTTCTTTGAAACTGATGAACCTGCTGATGAGGAAGAAAAGGGTAACAAGGAGATTATGCTGTAAAGATAAGGATGTAGCAGACACCAAGCATCAGAATATAGTCTGTCAACTTGATAGAAACTTAAGTCCCCAGTGCCTATACTGAGAAATAGCCTCCATTGAACTGGCCTGAACACACATCTGTTAGATCTTTTTTTTTTTCATTGTTAGATGAAACAGGAGGTGTTGTCATGCCTGGACTGGTGAGTCCAGGTTGTATAAAAAATGTAACTGAGCAAGAAAAAGAAAAGCAAGTCAGTAAGCAGTGTTCTTCTGTGATGTCGGCTTCAATACCTGCAGCCAGATTCTTGCCCTGATGTCTCTCAATGTTGGATTATGACCCAGGAGCTAGAATAAACTCTTTTTCTCCCCCAGGTTGCTATTCACCAGTGTTTAATCATAGCAGTAGAGAAGTAAACTAGGACAGTGGGGCTTCAGCATGAGCTTCTGCTAATGGGCCAGTGGTGGGAGGCCCCTCAGTGTCTAGCTTTAGAGTAAGAAAAGATGAGTACAGCTGTCTTCCCCTGGATCTCTTCTCTGGACTTGCCGAGAGCTGCTGCCCTCTTTCTCCTTCCTGGCTCAACAATTTTGTCTTCAGAAACAGCTTCTCTAATTTCTTTTTGATTGTTCAAATTCTATATGAACTCCCAAGATGTCTCTACTTGACCCTTTCACCTTCTTTGTTCCCTTTCTGGCTCCCTCTGCAATTCCATTTGATCTGGCCTTCAAATAGCAGCCTTTCTTTCCATCATACACTGTTTTTTCTCCTGCCTCACCTATCTCTTGCTTTTCTCTTCAGCCTTCCTCAGGTAGGACCATAGTTGAGAAAGCCTGACAGCTTAGTCCATTATACTCCCACTTTTGTATAATTTAGTAAAAAAATGATCATCAGAGCACAGAAAAGAGAACTATAAGATGCCTATATCAGACAAATATTAACTAGAAGCTGAGAGAGATGTATTTTACAATGACAAATGCCAAATCATCACACTAAAAAATCCTACCATTGTGAATCAAATAACAGCTTAAAAGCTAATAAAGTTTAAAAAGGATAGACTTGAAAAAAGAAATAGACAAAAGTACACAATAATATTTGATGAAATTAACACATTTCTGTTAGTAAATTATGAAACAGAATTATGCATAAATGATATTAAACATTTTTGAACAATTAATATTTATAAATTTCCATTTCTACCAACTATAGACTATATTCCTTTCAAATGGACATGGGAATTTTTACTTCAGAACTTCAGAACACTGGATTCTTTAAGTAAGAGAATTCAATATGTGTCAAGGGCCACAGTTATACAGAATATATTCTCGAAGGCTGGAGAGATGGCTCAGTGGTTAAGAGCACTGACTGCACTTCTGAAGGTCCTGAGTTCAAATCCCAGCAACCACATAGTGGCTCACAACCATCCATAATGAGATCTGATGCCCTCTTCTGGTGTGTCTGAAGACAGCTATAGTGTACTTACATATAATAAATAAAATAAATCTTTAAAAAAGAACATATTCTCAAAAAGAGAAATAATAAAATAGTATCCTGAAATCACTTTGAAATCGAACTAGAAACTTCTAAATAGCACACCTGTCAAAGACAATTGAAATTATAAATTCAAATAGAATTTTCATAAAAATACAAAATATCAAACTTCATTAGCTTTATTTTAAGTACCATACAGAGAAAAAGGTACAGATTCATTCATATTTCATGTGATTTGATTTAAATTTTATAAGTAAGGTATACGTAAATAAGAAAGTAGCAAAATAGAAAACTAAATCCAAAGGAGATAATAGAAATTATAAAATAATAGTAGAATTCAATCAAACAGAAAATAGAAAGTTATAGACAATGTATCAAAGATGATGCTTTTTTTAAAAAATGAAGTTGATATTCACACTAATGCTTATAAGAGGAGAGAAAACACATCTTACCAATATCTAGAATAAAAAGAGTATTATTGATAGCTTACACCATAAAAATAGCTTACCAGATAAAATTCATATTATAAATAATGTCCTTCAAAAATTCCATAGCTTACATAAATGTTGAGATTTTTAAAAAATCCGGATACGAAGAAAACAAGTTACCAACAGAAAACAGAAAATTGGAATTGTGGGATATCAAATTGAGTTTGCAGCGCAGTCTTCTCAAACAAACAAACAAAAAAAGTCAACCCATGAGTGATTTTAATTTATCAAAGCTCACAGAAATAAAAGAAAAATAATAAAACCATTGTTCTTTTATTGCTCCAATAAAATGCCATGACTAAATGAGACTGAAGGAAGAAAGAATTTATTTTTGCTTACGTTCCCAGAGGGAGAATATACAATGGTTGGTGAGGTACAGCAGCAGGCGGCAGAGAAAAAGGCTGACAGATCACATCTTCAGTCACAAACACCAAGGGAAGAGAGGAACCTGGATGTGGAGTAATGCTATGAACTCTCTAAGCCCACCTGCAGTGAGGTGCTTTCTCCACCAGACCTGTACTGCCTCCCCAACCAGATCCAGCATCTGGGGACCAAGTACTCAAATATATTAGTTTATAGGAGACAGTTTTCATTCAAACAATCACAGGTACCTTCTACAAACCTTTCTAAAATAGAAGATGGAGAAGCGATTGCCAGATAACTTATTTGACAATAGGAACTTGAATGAACTGACCTAACAAGTTTGAATCTCTGGGGCTGCTTCAAAACATCTCAACATATGATGGGATTGATCCAAGTATGATGTTTAGACAAATTAGGAGAAAGTCCAAATCTAAATATACCACTAATAAACTTTCTTCTATTGTTTTCTATTCAAATCAACATTATTTAAAAATTTGTCATCATTGCTTCCAAAGGACAAGAACTGCTCCTACTGATTGGCTATTAATGACAATAGCCTGGAGAAAATAATACTTGCTACTTTCTAACCCATTAGCAGGCACAATGGAGAATGGAAAGGTGGGACCAACTTCTGAAAGTTCTGTCAGTCAGAGAGTATGTTATACGATTACTGCAATTAGCATCACATTATACCTGTACATGAGGAAAAATTCATTGAAAACGTGCTAATAGAAAATGTGTTTGGTCCTTCAAAGAAGCTTCTGTATTATTAACTTCCTGTAACTCTCTTCTCTATTTTTAACTCTGAGATTTCCCAGGCACTAGTGAAAGGTTTCCCAATTGCACCTATGACTTCTCTCCTATGCATGCATCCTGCCAGTGAATTGCCTGATTTTAACATATGTTATAATGCAATTAGAATGAGAGCTTCCCTCCAGTCATCAGGTCCTCGGTATATATTATTTTTCATCTGATATTTTACTATAACCAGTGAGAAGAAATCAAGTTGTACTTCTGGCAGTTTTCTGGGAAATTTCATCTGCCAATGCCCAATTGCATGCATTCTTTTCCTCATATAATGTAGGCCATGATTCATCTAAGTTTTCTGCAATTGTATAAAAAGAAAAGTGTTACTTTCCTCCAGTTTTTAATAATGTTTTACTTGCCTAGTCTCTGAGTAGTATACATTTTAACACCTAGATTTCTCCCCATAGTTGCTTTTAAATTATAAATTCTATAAGCCAATGCGTTCTATAAGCAATGCATGCCTCACTTCCTTTTGTGTCTTGGCACACTTGCTAAGATCACATTTCTACCAAGTCTATACAAAGCAACTTTAACTTTTTCTGTGTCTGCACCACCACCCGATTAAAAACCCATGTCCATACTTTTCTCCAAAAAAGCTTCTCTGTGTAGCCCTGGCTGTACTGGAAGTCACTCTGTAGACCAGGCTGGCCTCAAACTTAAAGATCCACCTGCCTTTGCCTCCTGAGTGTTGGGATTAAAAGGCACCACCATTGCCTGGCTCCACTTCTGCATTTTTAAGTCTTTTCATTAGCTGCATCCTTAGGCTTCAACTGGAGAAAGAGAGTCACCAGAAAACATACCACAAGGAAGTGACTTATTCCACTCTGGGAGTTTACTAGAAAGTTCAAAATCTGTATGGCAGTCAGAATATGGTAGGTTGAAATACTGAGCCACAAGACACACCTATAGTCCTTAAGGAATTTCTTTTCCTCCCCACCTCTCTCTCATGTTTTTTTTTCAAGACAGGGCCTCACTTTGTAGCTCTAGCCATACTGGAATTCACTCTGTAGAGCAGCTGGCCTTGAATTCCCAGAGATCTGCTTGTCTCTGCCTCCCAAGTGTGAGACTAAAGGCATGTGCCACTATGCCTGGCTATTCTTCATCTCTGGGTAGATTCAACTTTGCTTTTAAAGCCTTTCACTGTTTCTCTCAGATCCACCCAAATTATCTAGACTATAAACTCTGTTTTATGTTTAGGTTATTAACAACCCTAATTTTGTCCATGTTTTATCTCTACAATATAATGTAACATTCATAGGTCCTAGGGATCAGGACTGAACATCTTTGGGGAAATCAGTTTTTTTTTTCTGAATAATTTCTCCAAATCATTCAATGCTACATTAACATATCCTTACTAAATTTGTTTAGTTAACTAATGTTAATTCTATATAATGCATTTTCTTTTAAATTCCTTGTCAATCAGAGCAATATCATTATCCAAAGCATGTCAATATTGGCATGCTGTACAACCAGAAGCTGAGGCTTGGATTTGGGATTTACATCAGGATTTCCCCACTATAACAAGTGATAACTGCATCACACACACACACACACACACACACACACACACACACACACACGTATGTGTGTATCACACTTCCTGGAGCTTAATGGTTTTATGCTACCTGTAACATACCAAGTGCTTCTATCAGCTAAAGATAATAAAGAGAATTTTACCCCTTTCAATGTTAATTTAGGGGAGAAAGAATGGATGATGTGGGTCTGGTTTTCATGAGATGATATCTACAGTGTTGGAGAATAGAAAACATAATTAGGAGATCTGGAAGAAACTTGACGTTAAGGAATATGAACTGCTTCCAAGGAAAACACAAATGAGGCTATTGAAGTCATAGCCAGGCAAATAATAAAACTAAGGACTTCCAGGTTTAAAATGAAGTATTACTGAAAAGAAATCATATGTTCTTCTATGGGATCACACACCAGAATTATATTTTTAATTTTTAAGACTTAATCCCCCTTGTTCATCACATAGCCCAGGCTGAGCTAGCATTCTCTATTTGGAAGATGACCTTGATTCCCGATAGCATGCCTCTACTTCCAAGTGCTGATTTACACAGGGATCCTATCTAAGGCCTCCAACAAACTACATAAGCATTCTATAAACTAATCACGCCCCTAGGTCAGGAAATACACTTTTATGATTAGAATTTTATTCATTACAGAAAATACACATTCTTTAGGAGAGACTATGGCAAATTTAATCAGGAACATGAAATGTCCTGATGTAAAATGTTCAGTAATAACAGATTTGGAAAAATACTTAAACAATTAACAAGCTAATAAACAAACAACAATACTATGTAAACTAGTAGAAAAAAGGAAAAACAAACACAGGCATACATTACTACCAGATTTGAAAAGAAAATGCAGAAGCAAAAGCGACAGAAGAACACAGAGAGCAAAATGTGCAGTTTCACATGCCTAAAACACTTGGGAAGGACGGATCATCTCCTAGTTGTCTACCATAGTTTTGGTCTACAATACCAGGAAACATAGGTTTCAAGAATTTGAACTCATTACTCTGAGAATCGCCTGTAAGACACACCTCATACTGATAGCTCTGGGACAGGGTCCCCGCCCCGCTGACATCCACCAGGTGGCCAGGAAAGTGTCCCTTAGCCATAGAGCAGACACCCAGAGTGGCCTCCCTGGCCCTCCTGCACAGCCTCACCCCTACAAACAGCAGCACAGACAAAAGGAAGAGAGAAGACACAGAAGCCAAAGCTATGACCAGGTACAGTGTGAGCACATCGCCTTCCTGGTGACTGGGGTCGCGCGCCACCTCTGGCAGAGGCAGGTAGGGCTGAGAGAAGCCATCCACCACGAGCACGTGCAGTGTGATGGTGGCAGAGCGTGGAGGCTCTCCGTTGTCCTTGACCACCAGCAGCAGCTTGTGCTTGGGCACATCACGCTCACTCAGCAGCCTGGTTGTGCGTACCTCTCCATTGTGCGCCCACACGCTGAACAGCCCGGGCTCTGTGGCCTTGAGCAGCTGGAAGGACAGCCAGGCATTCTGACCTGAGTCGCGATCCACAGCCACCACCTTGGTGATCAGGTAGCCAGGCTCTGCCGCCCTGGGCAGCAGCTCTGTGCAGGGTGCAGAAGTGTTCTGCATTGGGTAGAGCACGAAAGGTGCATTGTCATTGTCGTCCAACACCACCACGCGCACCAGAGCCTGGCTGCTGAGTGCAGGCGAGCCTTGATCTATCGCACTCACGTGGAACTCGAAATCTTGCAGGACTTCATAGTCCAGCGCCCTGAGCGCGAACAGCTGACCATTGTCAGCGTTTATGGAGATGAGCGAGGCGAGGGTCAGCTGTGGGTCCTGAGCCGACAGCAGCGAGTAGGTGATGTGGGCATTGGAGCCCGAGTCTGAGTCTGTGGCACTGATGGTGCCAATGTGCAGGGCGGGGCTGTTGTTCTCGTGGACAAACATGGTATAGGAGGTTTGGCTGAAGGCGGGGGCATTGTCGTTGATGTCGGACACTTGCACTGTTATGGTGTGCTGGGTTGTGAGCCTGGGTGTGCCTAGGTCGGTGATGGAGATGGTGATGTTGTACTCACCTCTGATCTCTCTGTCCAAAGCTCTGTCTGTCACCAGTCTATAGAAATTCTCAACAGAAGGTTCCAGTGTAAAGGGAACACCATCCTGAATGGAACAAACTGTCCTTCCATTTTCTCCAAAGTCTCGATCTCGAACCCGAAACAGAGCCACCTCTGTCTCTGGTGAATTTTCTGGGATGGGATTGGTGATCGATGATATAAGTAGTTCTGGGTAATTATCATTGACATCCAACACCTGAATAGAAACAGAACACTTTCCAGAAAGACCCCCGCCATCGGATGCCTCTATGTCTAGTTCATATGAAGATGTTGTCTCAAAGTCCAGTGTTTTAATTAGACGAACTTCTCCTGACTGGGCGTTTAGCTCAAAAGTTTTGCTCATCTCCTGCGAACTATGAAAAAGAGAGTATGATACCTCTCCGTTTGTCCCAGTGTCTAAATCCTTAGCAGAGACCTTAGCAACCAGAGAACCCAAGGGGCTATTCTCTAGGATTTGTACCCTGTAGAAAGCCTGTGCAAATTCTGGGGCATTGTCATTGACATCCAAGACAAGAATCCGGATTTGCGAGGTGCCAGTCCTGGGCGGAGAACCTCCATCCAGCGCTGTTAGAGTTAATCTGAACTCTGCCTGCTCTTCCCGATCAAGCTCTTTGTCCAGAACCAGCTCTGGGTATTTTCTCCCATCACCTCGGTTGCGGATGGAAACATGGAAATGAGAATTGGTACCAATCGTGTAGTTCTGAATGCTGTTATTTCCCACATCCAAATCCTGAGCGGTTTTGAGCAGAAATGCAGTGCCAACTGGGCCATTTTCTATGATTTTCACGGTCATTTCTCTTTCAGGAAACTCGGGAGAATGATCATTAATGTCTCCTACTCGTAGCTCAGCTTGAAATATTTCCAGTGGTTTTTTCAGTAACACTTGGAAATGAATGACACAGGGCTCAGCGGGACCGCACAGCTTCTCCCGGTCCAGTTTATCATTTAAGATTAGCTTCCCAGTCGGTAGATCAAGTTGCACGCCTGATTCATTTTCCTCAGAGACTACCTGGGCTCCTCTAGTAGCTAGCTCCGCAATTCCCAGCCCTAGGTCCTGGACTAGATCTGCCAAAACAGTGCCGCTGGGTGTTTCCTCCATGACAAAGTAGCGGCGGGGTTCCCAGCCCGCCCCAGCCACTCCCAGCAAGAGAAAGATCAACAGAACTTGCCTTTGTCTGTGTTCCCTTCCGATCTTCATGTTGTTTCTGCACCCAGGGTACAAGGGCATCCAGACGGGTCGACCTGTTAGTTAATAGCTTGCTCCGAAATGTAGATTAACAGCATTCTCTTAAAGGTATTTTCTGTGGGGCATCTGAAGAAGCATTTTTTTTTTTTTTTTTTTTTTAAGTCCCCTTTCCTCGGTCGTCATTTTTAAAGTCTTAGCCTGCAGCGCCATCATGCGTTGACTATGCTCTTCAACAGATTGCTGCCAGAGTTCTGTTCTTTTTAATAGTCTATTTGGTTGTCAGAAGTTGAAACACTAGACATTATTTTAATTATCCAGTCCCTCATTCAGCAAAGAAGAATTCTTGTTATTAATGGTCCAGATTCTAAAAATTACAAGAATAAACAACACAGACAAGCTGCCTACCTTCTAGAAATCGTATAGTCTGTGTTGGAGACACTCTACATGAAACAGAGAGTGAGAGAGAGAGAGATGATTGATCAGTCATTTTGTAAAATTGGTAACACATACCCATTTGATTTGTTAAAATTTTTTCAGCATAAAGTGTGATTAATAGTTCTGGGGTTTCTTTGTAATTTTATGTCTCCCAGGTACTGAAATTGTGGTTCCAGTTGGTTGGGTTTATCTACATGTTACTTCCAGTTACTTTCTACATATAGTCACCCACTTAAAATTGTATACAACTATTCAACTACGGAAAAACTCATACGAAAGAATCTCTTACCCTTTATTTTTCCTTCTGGTATCTTTCATCATATGCAGCATAAATGAATATGTTGGACTATTTCCTTTGTGTAACCCGTAAGTACCCCCCATTGCTGGCATTGCTGCTGCACACATTATCAAAAATAACCTTTGGGACAGAGAAGATGCTCAGCAAATATTTGCTTAATTCATCATAGAATACAACACAGAATTGTGAGGAGCTTCTTCTATTGCAAATGTTTTTTGCTTTGTTGGGATTCTAACTTATTTTATAATAAGATGAATACAACAAGACAGCATTTTCCTCAGTGGCACTTCTCTATACTCTTCTAATAGTCTTTTGAAACAACAAGGAGTGATCTAAACCACCTTTCTATTAAAGGAAAAGTACGAAGGCTTGCCAAGATCTTGCCTCAGCTTGCTAAGACTACCACTACTCCTATTTTCAAAATTTTCTTTTTAGACAAATGCTTCACATGTCCTTTCTATGCTACTGTAATAATTTGCAAACATTTTAACTGTATTATATTAGTATGAAAGGCTCACTAAAAAGTAAAATTAACAGGTATAGTTCATGAATCCAGGCAAGAATATCAAAACATGCTTTTAGAAAAACAAACAAACATTTACTAAGCTATACTAGGAGTATTTATTATAAGAACACATCTTAGTTCTCTGTCCCCAGTTCCCAACTCAATAGTGAAAGTCATGTCAAAATGAAGGTCCTCCACAAGATTACTTGCTTGGTATGTCTTTCTTTTTATCTCTCAGAGGTTTGACATTTGTCACCAGAAGATGACATCACTCTCTTGTAACAGTCCTAACGGAGAGACTAGAATACATCTGGTTTCTAAAGTGAATTTAAAAGTAACCAGGATCAGACTGGATACTTAGATTAGCAATGCTCAGCATTCAATTCAATTGTTTGAAACCACAGAGGGACCTGAGTTGTTCAAAACAAACTGAGTTTTGATCCTATATCTATGCTGAAGAGAGATATTTTCAGAAAATGTGAGGTGGGCTAGACAGATGTCACAGGAAGGAATCTAACTTTTTACAAGTTTTGAGAACATCTAAAAACATTTTAACAGATATGTATTAAATGTTGGGCATTCATTAAATAAGTAAAAGTCATGACATTTCAGAGAAATTGTCATTCCCAACAAATACTTCTATACAACAAAACCATGCATTTTTCAGACACTCTAAATATTCCAGATAGGAATGTGTAATATTAGATTAGGCAGAAGATACTCTGATAATTCATTACATTGTATCACATTTATCTTCAAAACAGCAATGCTTTTGAAATTTTTTTCTGGACAACAATCAAATAGAAAGAAAGCGAGGGTTTTCAAATCAATAATGATTAAGTTTTGAGAATTTAACAAATTGAAGAAACTGTGACTTGCCAGTAATGAGTAAAGTTCTCTGTCTTCATCAGGAAATAACTGTTTTAGAGACAAACCTGTAAGAATATACATGAAAGTTATCTCCTGATTTAGGAAAATAAAGGCAAAACGTTAGAAGTTCCTCGTGAAGATAAAACAAGAGAAAGCAAGAATGTTTAGAAAGAACCAATGTTCAGCAGGCACCATGACAAGCGTCAACAAATTGCTAATTGTATTCAAAACCATTCATACAGGAAGAATTTTCTTTCCTGCAATTCTGAGCCCGCTCAAAGTTGGGAGACAGGCTTTAGGAACCGAATATCATTGGAATCTGACACTCCTGTCAGACACACTTCATATTTGTAGCTCTGGGACAAGGTCCCCGCTCCGCTGAAGTCCACCAGATGGCCAGGAAAGTGGCCATCAGGCTCAGAGTAGCCACTCAGAGAGGCTGCCCTCGCCCTCCTGCAGAGCCTTACCCCCACGAACAGAAGCACAGACAAGAGGAAGAGAGAAGACACAGAAGCCAAGGCAATGACCAAGTAGAGTGTGAGCGCTTCCTCATCCACGTGTGTGTGGTCGTGCGCCACCTCTGGCAGAGGTAGGTAGGGCTGAGAGAAGCCATCCACCACGAGCACGTGCAGCATGACACTGGCAGAGCGCGGAGGATCACCATTGTCCTTGACCAACAGCACCAGTTTGTGCTTGGGCGCATCGCGCTCGCTCAGCAACCTGGTGGTGTGCACCTCGCCATTGTGCGGCCACACGCTGAACAGCCCGGG
>JADRCD010158349.1:0-23965 GCA_019843815.1 Montemys delectorum
TATTTTCATTATTTCTGCCTAGGTTCTGTCTCAACGACCTTTCCATTGGTTAGAGTCTGGTGATGAAGTCTCCTCGGATGTGATTTGTGATTTAAACTTCCATAATGTTTCTTTTATGAATATTGGTGTCTTTGCATTTGGTGCATAGATGTTTAAACTTAGGAAGTGGCCTTCCAAATCTCTTTTGATTAATTTTGGTTGAAAGCCTCACTTACTGAATATTAGGATGTCTACTCTGGCTTCTTTCTTAGAAAGAAAGTTCTTTTATTTGGAAAACCTTACTCCATGGCTTTATTCTATGGTGATGTATCTCTTTCTTTCTGAGGTTTGTTATTCAAATATTGTAGACTGATGGATTGTGTTCATGTATTTCTGCTGTTACCCTGACTTTTTAAAAATTTTATTAGTTTTCCTTTAAAAATGATTCATTTAGTTATTTTATGAATTTGAATACACTGTAGCTCTACAGATGGTTGTGAGCCTTCATGTGGTTGTTGGGAATTGAATTTTAGGACCCCTACTTGTTCCAGTGGGTCCCGCTTGCTCTGGTCAACCCTACTCTCTCAGGCCCAAAGATTTATTTATTACTGTAAATGATTACACTATAGGTGTCTTCAAGATGCACCAAAAGCGGGCATCAGATCTCATTATGGGTAGTTGTGAGCCACCATGTGGTTGCTGGGATTTGAACTCAATTGAACAGACTTATGTAGATGCTTGTCTACAGCAATACTGAAAATACATATGTTTTTCTCATTACAAATTTTAAATAACTTCAAACATATTAGTTGTATATTTTAAAATAATACATTACTACTAGTATTTTTTTAATGAACATAAATAAAGATTTTTGTTTGTTTATTTATTTGTTTTATTTTCAATAGAGCTTAAAATTTTGGCTCTTACTGTGGTACAAGCCCAAAATAACAATTTTTAGAAATTGGAGTTCATTGTAGTAAGGCTCTTTGTACTTCAATGACCTTCATATCACCAAAGGATTTTACCTCCATCATAGCTAAGCTAAGAATTGACAGTTCTGCTGAGCCAAGAAATGAGCTGTAGACATGATATTTGGATACAAATTTTCTACTATGGTCAAAGCTTTTTGACTTAAGTGATTGTCTTCATTCTCAGCCCATGGAGAACAGGTCACACGCATTTAAGAAATTTTGTGTATATTAAGATGGTCTTCCCATGAAGTCATTCACCAAGTGTTTCAATGAACAATGATTCTGCTTGGAGGGTGGCACAGACCTTAGGTGATGGTAAGAATCTGGTTCATTGGCTGTGATAATTTGGAAAAGCATTCATCCCAGAGAAAGAGTAACTTATAAAGTCATGTTCTTCAAACTTGATACAATAGTTACAAACATCAAGCAAAGCATTCAGTCTCACTCTTTGTTATTCTCTTATAAGCCACATCCTAAGTTAGTTGTCTATGTTTCTTATGGCTGTATAAATAATTTTGAAATATGTAAGCTGTTCTGAAAACCATAGTATAGTGTAGAAACATCAAATAAACAATCTACTAATAGTGAGGTTGAGCTAGAAGAAGCATAATTTCAAGACCATTATGTGGTACACAGCAAGACACTGTTAGGTACAAACAAGCAGAAAGTGGATATGGATTGTACAATATTGGACCTATTTCTCCAACTACCAAATTAGAGAGACCACTGGATGATAGCCAACAAATTTCTAATTTCTCAAACTTTTGAATTTGAATCACTTAGTGTTACTTCCTCCCTTCAGCTCAGCCATCAGACTCTGGCAGTCTCTGCTTGGAGGCTACTACCTATGGAGCAAAGACAAAGCTCTCTGCAGACTGTCAGTAAGTTCACACTGAGATATGAACATGTCCACCACCTGGAGACCTTCCAGAGTTGCTGAAACCTTGGCACCTGACTCCTTCTGCGGTGTTTATGTTACACAAATATCATGTAATCTAGAGATTCAGTTTCACTTTCTCATGTACCTATGTATATGCTGAATACCCTAAGTAAAGCACAAAGCTTTGATTGGGACATGACTTTGCTTTTCTTTGTGTTTTCTCTTGTTCTCAAACCCTATATTTCAGGTCCTTTAGTCCTTCGCCTGAGAGAACCCAAGTCCATGAAACTGCAGGACAGTTTCAATTTAGTATCTTAAATAAAATAATAAAAAAGGGGGAGACACCAGGACCCATGGCCTCAACCGTGACCTTGTGGAAAATTACTAGATATAAATCAGCCTTGAAGGAATATTTGTGCTTAAGCAGAGAAAAGATTAGTGGGCAGAGAGGACATTGTGACTGCTGGTTCCAGAAACTGAAGATTGCCAACTGGCCTTCAGAGAGCCCCGGGTTCTTTCCCCCTTCCTTGAAGCTTCCTTTTGTTTGCTTACAATGCCACCCCTGAGTAAAGTTTTTCAGAGCTTGATCAGACAACTGTCTTGCTCTCATTCTTTGTGATTCTTGTCTCCTTCACTCAATTTCCCCTGCCCTAGGTTCCTGTTGAATACCCCCACTAGTCGGGACACAAGTGGAAGAAAAAGGGCAAGAAGCAAGTTCATTAATGTAGAGAGCTGCGGTGAGTGGTGATAGCCAGCAGATGGTGCTGACATCTGGTGCTCCCCCAAGTTTACAGGTAAATTGCGTATTTGCCTAGGGCCAGAGCGCGCCAAGTCACAAGCCATCCCGGGGCGTATTACGCTCCTGAGTAAACAGCCAATCAGAATGAACACGCAGCTCCAGGGCATATATAAGCAGTGCCTTTTCGGGGGTTGGGTGTTGCCCTCTGGAAGATATAATAAACAATTGCTGCAGAAGGATCCTGTGTGTGTCTGTGTGTTCCTGCCGGCGGGAAACCTGCGCGGATGACAGATGGTGCCGAAAGAAACCCGGGAATTTACCATCGCTGGCACTAAGGGGACCCTCCGTTCAAATGGTGAAACGGAGTAGGATTCAGAACTGTGGGAAAGGGTACACTCTGAGAGGTATGATTGGTCTTGTCCTTTTGGTTTTGTTTTGCTCACAAGACAACATGCCAGAAACAGAGCAAGAAAAGAGATTAGGAGCTCAGAAAAGAAAAGGCATGCCAATGAAGACAGGCCCTTCCAAAGGCGCTCAGTCCGCGGAAGTGAGAGATGAGGGGAAGCACACCCTGGGAGAGAAGTGGGGGGAGGGAGCCCTGGGAGAGAAGTGGGGGGAGGGAATAGCCTCAGGAAAGAGAAATATTTATCCGATGGAGGAACTGGAGGTTTTGGGGCTTGATAGTTCTGAGTTGGAAGAACTGGATCCTGTTGAGGAAGCAGCTTGCTGGAAGGAGCCGCGGCCACCGCAAAATCTAAAGCGAAAGGAAGTGAGGAATGGGAACCTCGCCTTCCTGGCCGGCGGCAAATTCCTAGATAGCAGTTCCAGCCATAATCCCCCGTGTTCCTCTGCCCTACATGGACAGGTTCTGTTTGGATGAAAAGGGGAATGAGCTTAGCCCCTCTGAGAAAGAGGACTTAGAAGGACAGGCAACAGCGCTGAGAAAGATGGCGGTGGTGGACAACGCAGTGCCTTGCGGAGCCCAGCCTGGTGGGGCCTGGGGCAGCAGGTCTCCTCAGTCTGGGCCGCGAGGCCAGCACTCATAGCGAATGGCAGCGAATTCCCAGGCAGCATTAGAACAGAACTGCGAGGCTTCCCAGCCAGCGACAAACTCACAAGCAGCATTGGAACAGATAGGGGAGGAGTGTTCGGTAGAATGTATCACAGCATCTTTCACTTTGATTTGCTAATGAGCGGGCAGACGCTGATCAGGCAGGCAGGCAGGCAGGCGAGCGCGCAGGGGCGAGCTTCAGCGCAGCAGCCCGTGGAGCAGGGGCCAGCAGCTGCGGGGCCGTGGGAGGAAGCACTGTGCCCAGCCTGATGGCGATCGTTAAGCCACATCCGCAGGTCATCGGCGACATTGTCGGGGCCTGTCAACGCCCTTCCATCTTGTAGGAAGAGGCGCCATTCCCCCACCGCAAGGGCAGCAGCTGCGCTCGCTCATGGCGTTCAGTCCCTAGCTGATCCAGATGCAGCCATGCCACTGATCAAACAACTAGCGTATGAACAGTGCACTAAGCAATGCCAAGCCGCTATTACTCCATATAACTAGAGGCTTGGATGAAGGTGTATAGAGAGCTTGGAGGCCCGCTAACCAATGCAGGAAGCAGCTGCCGTGATGCAGCTGAGTAGAACAAATAAATACCCTTTGGCAGCTAGCACAAGTAGGCTGCAAGTGGAAACATCCTGGCTTGTGTGTGACTTCCATTTAATATCAAAGTATTACTCAGGCTACTAATCTCTCTCGATAGTTGTTTCAATATCTTACAGGTTTAGAAGATCTCATGAATAGGCTGAGATTGTCTATCGTGACTGTCAATTCGTGACTGTCAATCCGTCCCTGGCTCAAGGATTTACTAAATTTATCTCCTGGATTTCTTCAGCCTTTTCTTTCCTTAAAGGAATGGGTGGGAATTGGCCTGTTTAGTGTTGCCTTGTGTGCTGGCTTAGTGTTTCTTCTCTGAATGGTTTGCAAGCTCAGAGCTTAACAAAAATGTGATAAGGTGGTATCTGCCCAAGCATTTGCTGCACTAGAACAAGGAGCCCCTCCCGATATTTGGCTCAGCATGCTAAAAACAAAATAAATACTTAAAAGCTAATGGTCAGCAAGACTTAGCTCTTGCACCCCGTGGGGTCTTATCCCATTGCACACAAGAGAGTGAGTCAAACTGCCATATGTCCTCGAGGCCCACTGCCTTTGGCCCCTACGACGGGATTAGGCTGATGCCATAAACCAGGAGCACACCAATGAGTAGTGATCCAAAGGATCCCACTGATCTCTTGGTGCTGGTAATGGATAGCACATAGGCTAGCCTAAGACATGGGGCATTGGCCAGAGCCTATCATATAAAACAAAAAGGGAGAGATGTAGAGAGCCGCAGTGAGCGGTGATAGCCAGCAGATGGCGCTGACATCTGGTGCTCTCCCAAGTTTACAGGTAAATTGCGCATGTGCCTAGGGCCAGAGCGCGTCAAGTCATGAGCCATCCCGGGGCGTATTACACTCCTGAGTAAACAGCCAATCAGAATGAACATGCCGCTCCAGGGCATATATAAGCAGTGCCTTTTCGGGGGTTGGGTGTCACCCTCTGGAAGATGTAATAAACAATTGCTGCAGAAGGATCCTGTGTGTGTCCGTGTGTTCCTGCCGGCGGGAAACCTGCACGGACGACACATTAACTACAGAGCCTGGTGCTAGTGAAAATCCTAAGAGGCAGGAGTAGTCTTGTGCCCCTCCTCCCTCTAGATAGGCATTTTAAGACAAAGCCCTTTGGTCAGGATCACTATGCATGATGCATACTCAGTGGATAGAGTGAGCACTCAAAATGTACTGATGACTCAACAGATAAGAGTATGAGAAACGATAAAGGCAAGGTGGTCTGGGAGAAGAGAGATGCTAAGAGAGAAGCTATTGGAGAGAAGAAAGAGTAAATGAGGAAAACAGGTCTAATGAAATTAATGCCTTTTCTAATGAAGATATTTGTCCATGTGAGGCATCAATTTCATAATCCACACTCAATCTTGCATACTTGTATTGGCTATTCCTGGTTATCAGCTTGACTATATTTGGAATGAACTACAATCCAGAATTGGAAAGCTCACCTGTTATCCTAATCTGACAGGTCTCTGACCTGGATCTTGGCATGAAGATCTCAAGGCATAGTGGCTATTAATCCCAGAAGATTAAGACAGGAAGATCTTCAAATTCAAGGTCATCTGGGATTAAAAGTGTGGTGGCACACACCTTTAATCTAGGCCACACCTTTTGCTGGAGACCCATATAAGGATATTTGAAGAAACAGCTCTCTCTCTTCATAGCCTACTTGCCTTGTGGGACTGAGCAACTGCTAGATCCTTAACTTCCTTCCATTCACAGCTGCTGCTGACCATTATTGGGAGTTGGACTACAGATTGTAAGTCATCAACAAATTCCTTTACCACATAGAGAGTACCCATAAGTTCTGTGACTCTAGAGAACACTGACTAATACAATACTTAATGTACTACTACCAGTTTTACATACTTAATGTATTACTTCCATTTAATACTACATGTGCTATTAGGCAGGATTTCCTTATTGGCCTTATAACATGTACAGAGAATTTGAAACAAAGAAAAAAATGATCTAAGTATATATCTTGATGATATTTATGCTTCTCAAATTTGATAGTATTTTCTAAAAATGTTGCGTTCCATTACATGGATTTTTTTTCATAATACATCTATTCTTCCAAGGATTCTGATCATAAAGAAACCTCCACTTAGATATTTATGGGAATATCTTGCTGTACTAAAAAAAGCCTATATCAGCAATCTCATGATACATACATAAATTGCCGTGTTTGAAGATCATGTGTGTTAAGTTTACCCAATCTCTGGGTTGCTTCTCAGACTGTCCTAAATGTATCTAAGGTTGAATTATTTAAATTCTTACTTTTAATCTAAACTTAATCACTAATAAAGGCCCTCTCTCTTTTTATTTGTAAAGTCTTCCAGACTTTAGTGTATTTCATGGCCAGCTATTCTTAGGTACTCAGACACAATTTCCCCTGCAATAGAGGAAGTTTCCCCTCTGATCTTTCTAGACAGTGGGTGGCCAGAACCTCCATAAGCTTCCAGGCCCACACTAACCATATCAGGTCTTCTGGTAATGAGCCTTAGCTGAGAACTAACAAGGCTGAGTGTCCTAACCAGAGCATAGAACTTTCTAGACACATTTAAATAGAAAGCATACTAGCATTTTCAAATACTGAGATAACTAAATCATTGAGAATCCACTATAAATGAGTTAAGTCTATCTCATGATGTCAGTTAAATTCTTGAGACTGTGAGAGAAAGTGTGTGTGTGTGTGTGTGTGTGTGTGTTTGTGTGTGTGTAAAATATCAGTACTGGTGATAAACCACATGGTAAAAATGTTATAACCTTAATAAGTCACAACCCGAAACCAACAGTGGGTTTGCTTAATACTCAGTCACATTCAGATCCTACGGCCAAACCCAGCCAATGAATCTACTCTACACTTTCTTTTGGCCTTTATCCTTTTGACTGCTCTTATTAAAAAGCCAGGATTTTTCAGTTCACATGCCTATTTACGTTGTGGGTTAATGATGCATATTGTCACTTCTGAGACTGGTAAGTTTCCCAGATGAGAGTAGTACAAGATTTGTGTCGAAAGGTGCATAAAGTCCAGCAGTATGTCTTCTCTCTATCTCTCTTCTGTCACTACCTAGATTCCAGACACATTCCATATATT
This sequence comes from Montemys delectorum, assembly GCA_019843815.1. Classification (NCBI taxonomy): domain Eukaryota; kingdom Metazoa; phylum Chordata; class Mammalia; order Rodentia; family Muridae; genus Montemys; species Montemys delectorum. The sequence continues at coordinate 7,323 of JADRCD010158349.1, forward strand.
CTCAGGAAGGACCCACTCTGAGAACATTCCTAGAGGCTCATATGATTAAAAGAATGATCACAGCCATTTCCAATTCCCAAAGCAGATGTCATGGTCATGGTGTTCTCATCCTACAGCAGGACTAGTAGGTGACCTGCTCTGTTAGTGTCTATATAACGTCATAAACCAGTTTTTTTCCTCACTGAGGTGTTAAGGCATTAGCTGCAGGAAAGCTCAGATGCCTATGTGTTTGCTACTAGACTTTATGGTTTGTAGAATATTCAATAAAACATCGCCAACTAAATCTGTTGATTCGTGAATTAAACAGAGAGCAGTATAATGGTGTACTTTATAATACATCAGTGTTTCATTAAAAGCTTAAGGAAGTTAAGTGAAATGGCTAAAATGTTCTCAATGAACTTTGAATCTTTCTAGAAAAAATTGTAGTTGGCCAACAGAACTGGAATCTTCATCAATGAAGGAGATTTTATTTTATTTTTACCTTTCTAAGATATCTTTGTGGCTACATTTGTTATATTACTTATAAGAAGATTTTGAACTATATGGTATAGACTTTTTCCTTTGTTTTTTTTGTTTGTTTGTTTGTTTGTTTGTTTTGTTTTGAGATAGGGATACTTTGTATAGCCCTTGCTGTCCTGGAACTTACTCTTTAGACCAGACTGGCCTCGAACCCAGAAATGTACCTGCCTCTGCATCCCAAGTACTGGGATTAAAGGAACTCTCCACCACTGCCCAGCTTGGTATAGAATTTTTATTGAGAACATAATATATTTTAATTTCTTTTACAAAACTGGTGTGCTGTGTGAATTTATTGATAAAATCTCTTAATTTCAGAGGTGTCAAAAGTCATCAAGACTGTTAGCAATAATACAATTGCTCCAAATTTTGGATCATAGAGGGGAAGTAACTTTGAGGCAGTAGCAATGTTAGTGTTGGAGAAGTGAAGGTTTTGGAGAGGTAGAGGAGTGAAGGAGGAAATTACAGGTTACTGCAAACTTGTGAAGTCAGTTGAGAATTGAAGAAATAGAGCAACTATACAAAAGAGATGAGCTGGACAATTTGCTGTGGGCAAATACTCTAGAAATGTGTTTGTTAGGAGCTGAATAGTGGTTTATTTTGGCTTCTAGTCTGTGGAAAGTGTTAGGACTCTAGTAGGGAATTTTAATAAAGGTGTCTATTTTTTTCACATGTGCTGTTAAATGCTAAACCTAAGATCCCAGTTATGGTGCTGGATACATTCATTGGCCCCTAAAATCCTATGAACCATGAAGTGGGCCCTCAATAGATAATCAATCAGTGAGTTACTTGATCTTGGATTTTGTATCTATAAAACTTGTAGAAGTAGATTTCTATTGGTTCTATTTTGTTTGATTGTTTGTTTTGTTTTGTCTTTTTTGAGAAAGGGTTTCTCCTTGTATCCCTGGGTATCACAGAACTTGCTCTGCAGACCAGGCTGGTCTGAAAGTCACAGAGAGCCATCTATCTCTGTCTCTTGACTGCTGGATTAAAGGTGTGGTAAACTAAACTCCATAGCAGATTTCACCAGTGTCTTGCTTGCTATTTATTTTCCCTCCCAGGGTACCTGTTTGTCTTCATTGTGCTTCCTCATCTTCTTCTGGGATATTACAACCTTTTAGATTTCCTATGTACTTTATTATTTGATATTTTTTAGTGATACATAACTAGTACACTATGTCCCCTATAATCTTGATCATTAGACTGAAATACTATTTATTGGCTATTTCAACAGATTTAGGTTCAAGTCAATTTACTAGGTTGATAGCCCTTTTTGTTGACTTTCCTTGTTCTGTTAACTCATTTATATTGCTCAAAATACTATATAAGGTCCCGGATTTACATTGGTCATGTGGGCATAGATTAATAAAGACGTTTTCAAAATAATGAACGTATCACTAATACTGCCTTTCTCATCATGTTCCATCCCTGATTATCTGTGTGTGGGTAGTGTCAGATATAAAGAGACCCACTTTCATTTAGGTGTAGTTTTAGGTATATCTCTGCTGATGTTGTTATTATTATTGATATTTCAGCTTTACTGATTTATCAGCTTTAAAAATAAGCCCTGGTGGTTCTCCACAGTAGCTTTTCAAAGGCCCTTTCACCACTTCCATTTTGAAAGGAAAAATTTGAATTAAAATGTATAAACTTGATATACTAGAATGCAAATCTAGATTTGTAGATATTCTGACTTATTCAAAAAGAAATTCAACTCAGTAAAAGTCAAGCAAAATGAATTTATTTTTAACATTCTTTACTGAAACATAAAACTTTCCCCTTCTTTAAAAATTATTCATGAGAAACATATAATTGAATGTTGTAATAAATGATACTCTAATGATATTCTTCACATTTGAATTCCTATTGTTGAAGAAAAGGAAAGGAAGTGGTTCAGAACAATAGGAATTTAACACACCACAAAAGCAGAAAACAGTAAGTATAAGAAATATAAGATGTTAGTAAAATTTGGCTAGTTGAAAACATATTTAAAATAGAAGCCAGGTAGCTCATCAGCCAGAGTAACTTAGTAATTATGAGGGAGAAATAAATGCAAAACAAGAAAGATTGGTGGAGATTTTCACATATGAATAAAGAAGGGGAAGGAAATAAAGATGAATAGAGCATGTTTGCTGTCTGATGTTGGGTAGGAAGGACAGAGGAAAAGAAGGATGCTTAGAGGTTATAAGAGTTGCTCCCTCTGGGAAGAGGGATATCATTTGAAATGTAAGTGAATAAAATGATTAATAAAAACAAAACAAAACAACAACAACAAAGAGTTGTTCCATCTTCAGCAGAGCATGTATGGAGGGGATCCACCAGGCACACAAGGGAAACTGAAGTGGGTGAAGGAACTGGTAATCAGTTAGCATATTTGTTCATTTTCCTTTATACTTATTACAGAAATCTGGACTTTTGCAACAAAAGGTTGAAATTTTAAGATGAAAATATCTCTCTTCTGAAGCCTTACATGATCTAGAACATTCCAGTACAGTGTGGTTGTAAAGAAAGCCACCTAGAAAAGAACATTGATATTTAGCGTAAGAAAATAGTATTTGAAATTCAGTGTATGAGAGTCTTTGGCAACCACACAAGCCTGCTCTTCCACAAGAAACACCACTTCCTTGCAAGACTCCCTGGTGGATTCCCTGTTAGAATTACCTCTTGGATTGAAACGATAGATATCCCTAGTTCTGCATACACCGCCTTCCTCCATGGTGCATTTACCTTCACCATCTACACATTTTCCATTCACAAATATGTTGCAGGACATGCATATTTTTACTTTGGCTAGGAAAGAAAACAGATATGATGAGTGAGCCCAGGGCTGATTGAGCTAGGACCAAGATGGATAAGAACACTTAAATGAAGCACCAGGATAAATAATTCTGATAACCTAGATCTAAAAATATCCTTAGATTACTTTTATTGGACTTTAATACTATGCAAGTCATTGATCTATGGCTCTTACTTCCATTAATCATAAAAATGCTTTTAGACTATTAATAGGTAAAGTTGTGGTATGTTAAATATATCATATAAAAGCTGCTTTTACAAAAGGCATTCATTAGAGTTGGAGAGAAGGCTCAGTGCTTACAAGCAGGTATTGCTCCTGTAGAGGACTCGAGTCTGAGTCTCAGTTCTCAGGTCAAGTATCTCACAACTGCCTGAGAGTCCACATTCAGAGGATCCAACATCTTCTGGATTCTAGGGGCACCTGCACTTATGTGCATAACTGCACATGCACACACAATTTAAAAATAAATAAAAATACTAAAAATTAAGAAGCTAAAGAAAAATGTGCTTTTTGTCTGCTGATATGAACAAGACTAGGGATAAAGATATAAAGCAATGTGACTAGGAAAATAAAGTCTATGTCTTAGCAGGGTGGTGGTGCAGCATGCCTTTAATCCCAGCACTTGGGAGGCAGAGGCACATGGATTTCTGAGTTCGAGGCCAGCCTGGTCTACAGAGTGAGTTCCAGGACAGCCAGGGCTACACAGAGAAACCCTGTCTCGAAAAACCAACCAACCAAACAAAAAAATCTCTATGTCTTACATTTGAATAACACTGAAATTTTAAATTTTACTCCTTAAAAACTACGTAAACTCCCATGGTACCAGTTCATTTTGGTACTATTTGTTTGCTAAGGGCAAATTTCCTGACCTTGAATCCCCTCTGCTTCCATTGCACTACTATATCAGCTATTCAGGCCACCATCACAGGTTTACTCTCAGCTATTTTGAGCCTCTGACCTCACCCTTGTTTCAACCTCTAAAAACTCATTCTCACCTTGGATCAATACAAGAACAAAAGACCCCAGCAGCAGGAGGAGCAGGAGCTTGCCCATCTCAATCTGGGCTGGCAGAGGACACAGCAGAGCAGCTGGCAGGAAGTACACAGGATGGGTCAGGGTAGATGAGAGCAGACTGCAGACTCCTCTGAGCAGCTCCCTGGATGTGGGCAGGAGCTTCCTGACACACCTGGACTTGGGTGTTTTGCCAATATGCAGGCCCAAGAAAGTATCTCAGAACCAGCAACCTCACAGTGTCAAGAAGCACAGGATGTCCATGGATCAGACTCCTGCCCCTTCACAGTCAAGGCTCTGCTGTCCTAGGTCTTTTGTCTGCTACACATCCATTAAATATATACCATTAACATCTAAGTGGTACATATGCAACAGAGGTGAAAATGATGCATCCCTTTTTTAAAAGGATAATTTCCAATTCTAATCAGCTGATATTTTAGTTCTGCCAAGTAAAGACCCACACACAACTAACCAAGCAGATTTACCTAGATACAGACTCTCAGTTTCTGATCCACATTTGTTAGAAAGGTTCAGACAGAATTTTCTTACATATTTCTTCATAGGTTTGTTCTAATGTGTAGTGAGCAGAACACAAAAGACAAATATTTTCCTAATTTTAAACATTATGCCCTTCTCCTAATATGTCCTTCTACCAAAATGTCTTCAGCTCTTTAATAATGTTTCATAAAAATAACCAAACCTCCACACACAAAAAATCCATTCAAGTGGTAGAAAAAGGGAAAGAAGCAAGTTCATTAACTACAGAGTCTGGGGTAAGCAAAAATCCTAGGAGGCAGAAATAATCTTGTGCCCTTCCTCCCTCTAGATAGGTATTTTAAGAGAGAGACCTTTGGTCAGGTTCACTTTGCACAGTGCATACTCAGTAAATAGAGTTAGCATTTAAAATGTACTGATGACTCAACATAGAAGAATATGAGAAACAATGAAGGCAAGATGGTCTGTGAGAAAAGGGCAGCTATTGGAGGTTGAGGACAAACATGATCCATGCTGTAAAAGCTGATTACCTGATACATTCTATGAACTACCAAGTCCAGCTTCCATGCTGGAGAGTTTGCTTCCCACACTCCCAAGACAAAGATAGTACATGGCATGTACTGGATGAGCTAGACTTGCATGAGTAATAGAAGATAATAGTTCCACAATTTACCAGGCATGTCAATTCACAACACTGACACACCACTTACTAGTATGTTCAACATACCTCTTCAAAAACAACTATGGAACTCTAGGCGTTCTTAAAATCGTCAACCCTCAATGTCTCATCATTGCTTTCCTAGTTATAGTTATCATTGCTGTGATGAAACACCATGGCTGAAGCAACTAGGAAAGGAAAAGGTTATTTGCAATATCCTTTCAAATTACAGTCCATCAGTGAAAGAAGGAAGTGAGGACAGTAATTCAAGAAGGGTAGGAAGCTCCAGGTATGGATAACACAGAGGAGAGGCCATGGAAGAATGCTTTTTACTGGCTTGCTCCACATGGCTTTCTCAGCCTGACTTCTTGTAGAATCTAGGACCATCAGCCCACGTATGGCTCTACCCATAATGTTTTGGCTCCTCCCTCATGAATCACTAGTGAAGAAAAATGTCCTATAATCTTCCCTTCAGCTAGATTTTATGATGGTGTGTTTTTGATTGAGGTTCTCTCTTCTTCAAAGACTTTAGCTTGTGTCAAGTTGACATAAAACTAACAAGTACAATTATTGTACTGGAAAACATGGTAAGGAACAGAAAATAAGAACATAGAATCTATGCAAATTATTAGAATTACCAATAAATATATTTTTTGATAGAAAAAATTTTTGAACATTTTTTGTGAACATACTCTCTTCAATGCAAATTTCAATAATATACTAACAATAGCAACAACAGCGATAATGATGATGATGATGATGATGATAATAATAATAATAATAATAATAATAATAATAATAATAGGGAAATTGTGAATAGGTTAGGAGAAGCCGTTCTATTGCTGGCATTTCTGGGAACTTAACTGTCTAAGGTCTAGAATCTTGACTTGATGACTCCTTACTGGCCTGTTCACAGATTCATATTTAGTTACCTTTCTAATACCACCCAGAGCCACCTACTGAGGGATGGTATTACCCACAGTGGTCTGATCCCTTAACATTAGTTAGTATCCAAGGGAATATACTACTGATTAGATCACAGGCAAAAACAGATGGAGTCATTTTTAAAATTGAAATTCTCATCTCCCACATTCCTCATGGTGACAGTCATGATTAGCCACCACACAGATGCAGTGACTATTAGTGTGAAAGCTCCTGACAAGATTCAGGTTTTGAGACACTAACTCATGTAGTGATTGGGATTACAGGTTTGAGCTGTAAGATTTTAGGAACATTGGATTGATATTTAGGGCTTGGTAGTGATCATGAGTTCCTTAAGGAATTATACCACACAGTGTCTCATATCTGTTTCATACCTTTGTGCCTCATTGTTTCTGCTTGTGCTGCTTTCTGAAGCTTATTAGCTGCCTTCTCACTACTGCTGGTACTACTGCTGCCTCCTTCACAGCACATACCACTCCATGCTGCTTCTACAAACCTTAGTTACCAGCTCAGTTCATTCTACCAATACTAACAAGACAAAGTAGGCAACAATGGTCAAAAATCCATGGGTAGGGAGATCATAGGCCTTTCATTTTTCTATATGGATATGTCCTTACACTGTCTTCTAAGTATGTATGTTTATATCCATAGATTAATACTATTGTAAATCTTAGAGAAACTTTTTTTTTCAGTCTTCATCAGTTAATGTAGAGATTTATAGCTGGTCAAAAATACTGACAATATTGAGTGCTCACAGGGCATTTATCTACCCTGTATCTGTCCAAATTCTATCCAAAAATTAGGGACTTTCATGAAAGAGGAGGTGGAAAGAATTAAAGAGACAAAAGATGGGGCTAAGCCAATCAACATTCCATCATAGATGGAGTGGGGAGGGTCTCATGAGGCTCTATTCTTTTTTTCTTGAGTGTTTTTATTTGTTTGTTTGTCTATAGATTGTATATTTTCTTTATTTGCATTTTAAATGTTTTCCCCTTCTCAGGTCTCCACTTCAGAAATCTGTATCCCATCACCCCTCCCCCTGGCTATATGAAGGTGTTCCCCCAACCACCCACTCCCATAGTCCCTCCCAGCATTCCTCTACAATGGGGCATCGTACACCCTCAGGCCCAAGGGCCTTTCCTCCCATTGATGTCCAACAAGACCATCCTCTGCCACATATATGGCTGGAGACATGGGTCCTTCCATGTGTACACTTTGGTTGGTGGCCAGTTTCTGGGAGCTGTGAGGGGTCTGGCCTATTGACACTTTTGTTCCTTCCTTGAGGATGCAAACCACCTTAGTTCCTTCAGTCCCTTCTCCAACTCCTCCACTGGGGATCCCCACACTCAGTCTAATGGTTGCCTGCTAGCTTCCTCCTCTGTATTTGTCAGGCTCTGGCAGAATCTCTCAGGAGACAGTCATATTAGGCTTCAATCAGCAAGTACTTCAGGGCAACCTCAATAATGTCCAGGTTTGGTGGCTATATATGGGATGGTTCTCAGGTAGGGAAGTCTCTGGGTGACCTTTCCTTAAGTCTCTGCTCCATACTTTGCATATTTCCTCCTGTGTGTATTTTGTTCAACCTTCTAAGAATCACTGAAGTATCCAAATTTTGGTTGTCCTCCCTCTTGGGCTATATATGGTCTGTAGATTGAATCTTTGGTTTTCTGAACTTTTGGGCTAATGTCCACTTATCAGTAGGTACATACCATGCATGTTCTTTTGTGACTGAATCACCTCACTCAGGATGATATTCTCAAGTTCCATCAATTTGCCTATGAATTTCATGAAGTCATTTTTAATAGCTGAGTAGTATTTTATTGTGTAAATATATCACATTTTCTGTATTCATTCCTCTCTTTAGGCACATCTGCGTTGTTTCCAGCTTCTGGCTATTATAAATATAGCTATAAGGAACATAGAGGAACATGTGTCCTTCTTACATGTTGAGGCATCTTCTGGGTATATGCCCAGGAGTGGTATAGCTGGGTCCTCAGATAGTAATATGTCCAATTTTCTGAGGAACCACCAGACTGATTTCCACAGTGGTTTTTCCAGCTTGCAATCATACCAACAATGGAAGAGTGTTCCTCTTTCTCTAAATCCTCATCAACATCTGCTCTCACCTGAGCTTTTGATCTTAGCCATTCTGACTGGTCAAAATGCAGTTGGTGAAGGGTTTTAGCAGGCCCCAGCAGGGCAAAGACAGGCCTGAGCATGTCATGGTTGAGCATGACAAATAGGATTTGCATTTTACCTTACCAGCAAGCTAAACTGTTGGATTATATTCTTAAAGCCAGTCAACAAGGCCTATTCCCCAATTTGGCCACTGACTCCTTCCTGCTACATTTCACCAAGGTCCCAGTATCAAAAAACCAAGGTTCAGCAATCAAATTGCATTATTTTGACTAAACAAATTAAATATTTAACCAAAACTAAACTTATACATTCCAGTTCATTCGAAAAGAAAGCTCCCCTTTTCTCTCCTAAAATGAACTCTTTGCAAAGCTATTTGCTGCAGTTTCTGTCTGATTCAGACACATTACATCTTTTTCCTGTTTAAAAGAGTATCCTTTTGCAATTGGTTTTATGCTTGGAAATTGGTGTTTGGGTTTGGTCTGTGTCAAACTCACCATCCCACAGTACATGGGTTCCTTTAGTTAAGACTCTGAAGTTGGATTTCAACCAAACCCAAGTAGTTGAATAACTAACCTATAATCTTCAAGGAAGAAAACAATGCATTAAGCATACTGACTCAGATACACAGAGGAAAGGCAAAATCCTCTGGCATATTCAATCAGCAATTAGACCCAGAAGACATTCTCTCTATATGAGGGCTGTCTCCTCAATTGCTGCCAAGAAAATCCCTTTAGGCTCTATTAAAATATTTCCTTATCTGATTTCAATTCTAAACATTTTCCCTGTATGCCACAACTTTCTTAATCCTTCTGGATTACTTCCTTGACAATATGAGTCAAAAGAGGAAAAATATGACATTACTTAAATATCTGATATGATTCTGCCCTTTGGTGACATTTATTGGAAAGAGCTTTCAAAAATGCAGAACTGACTTAATCTACTGATACCTTTTATTCCTCCACGAACAAGGCCAATTTCAGACAGGATGTACAATTACCTTCACTCTTTTATTTTTAAAATTTTCTTTCTTTTTCTCTTCATTTCTCCTTTCTTTCTTTTTGCACTCCGTATTTTATTCCCTTCCCAGTTGACCATCTGACTGTTCCACATCCCACACCTCCTCCTTGCCTCCAATCTTCTCAAAGATGTCCTCACCATGCATCACCCATCCAACCAGTCCTCTAAACTCCCTGAAGCCTCCAGTCTCTAGAGAATTAGGTGCATCTTCTCTGAATGAACCCTTACAAAGCAGTCCTCTACTGTATATGTGATCTCATATCAGGTGGTGTATGATGCCTGGTCCAGTGTTTGAAAGATCTTGGTGGTCCAGGTTAATTGAGACTGCTGACTCTCCTCCAGGGTTGCCCTCTTCCTTAGCTTCTTCCAGCGTTTCCCTAATTCAACCACAGGGATCAGCAGCTTCTGTCCATTCAATTTGTACCCAACCTTCACACTTAATACAAGTGAGAGCACTCATTTTATTTGGATTAAATCTACTTTATGCTTTGATGAGAGAATGACATTCATAAAAAAAAAAAAAAAAAAAAAAAATCCAACATTTGTACAGATAGTTGAAATGCATTTGTGGTATGTGACTAGAAGGTGCCCTGACTTCCTCTGGAAAGCCTGTTCAAAGCGGTCATCAAATCCCAGACATACTAAAAGCTATGTCTTTGGTCAAATAATAAGACATCACAAAATTCCAACTGATTCTAAAACAACAAAGAAGCAAAGGGCAATTAATCATTTGGCCAATAATGCATTAGAAAGACTGTGCTATATAAGAACTATATGTCCTGAGAGAGTCTGTCCTGTTCATCATGCCCACTTTATCTCTGACATTCCCCTTCAGATTATCTTGCCACAACAAGAAAATTATTCTTTATAATACAAGGAATACAATGTCTGCTTGGGTTGTAATTGGAAGCCCATAATATCTTACATGCCAATTTTTCTTTTCTAGAATCCATATGCTATTCAACTCATTGGGCATGAGAAAATATTGTTTATTAGGAGTAAACACTATATTTCAAAGCCGTCCTCAACAATAGTTCACAAGAGATATTTGAGATCTCCCATTTCATTTGTTCAAATCAAAAGCATAATACATTTCCTTTTGCAAAAAGTGTCATTTGAAATGTCCCAATTAGACTTTATCCAAATACCTCCAACACAAAGGTATAAATATGTCTCAATGATAATTTGCATATTTTTCCCAGTTATCTGGTAAAGCTTTACCTTGCCAGCATTGTATTTCATTACTGGTAGAGAAAACTCTGTGAAATAATTGTTTTTACTTGAGGCATCTCTGTTGAATTGCATAGTAGAAATGGAGCTTGTTTTAGTGGGCAAACATTTAAATCTATAAAATTTGAGTTATCAAACAACATTGTCAATGTGCTACCATCCTCATTCCTAAAGTTTACAGGATGAATTGCCATCATAACTGCTGCTTGTTTAAAACCCTTCAAGGAGATCCTAGTTTCTCCAGAATAACTTCTCAGTTAGGGAGACTGCCTGACAAGTAATTGGCAGTATTAGTAAAAAGACTTTGGTCTTTGGCTATCTGTCTTGTGGATGTTGGGCTGTAGATGCTACAGATGATATAATGTAAATTACAAAGAATTAGGCTGATTGAGGACTATGTCTTTTGAAGAAAAATATATGCCTTCTAGTCTGTAGAGATGGCTCAGTAGTTAAGAGCACTGGTTGTTCCCTGGATTTGACTCCCAGCATCTCCATGGCAATTAATAAGTACAACTCTAGTTTCAAATGATCAAGTCCCATATCTTCCACCCCATAGGTACCAGACATCCCAGCAATATATAAATACATACATGCAAGCAAACCACTTGCATATGCATATACATAAAATATAGATGAAGAAATAATAAAAAATCCTCACATGCTTTTTTAGCTACCGATGTGGCCAGAAAAAGACTACAAGAAGCCATTATTTATGTATGTATGTATTTATTATTTATTTATTTATTTATTTTGGGGGGCTTAAAATATAATCACATTATTTCCATCTTCCCTTCCTCTCATGTACCCTACTTGTTCTCATTTCTATAAGCTGCCATATCTATATGTAATAACAGAACCAAGACAGAAGTTGTTTGTGCAAGTATCCTGCTTCTTCTATATATTATTCTACAGATACATGGAAGATTTACTCAAGAAACAGAAATGATAAAGATACTCATTAAAATTAAGGTAAAAGTCAGGCATTCTTGGTTTAAAGAATAACTGTCTGTGTATTACTCACCCACAAATGGAAAATCTATTGCGCACACACACACACACACACACACACACACACACACACACACACACTCCAAGACTCAAAGGCCATTGCAGAATTTTTTTGGAGAATATTCTAAGAGCAAGATATAGAGGACTATGGTGAAACAATGTATTCTAGACATGATAAGAGCTTGCAGTATGAATGTCTGTTGGTAAAAGATATCCACATGATAAAAATATTCATTATTCCAACACGAATGAAAGAAGATACAAACCCCTACCCCTAGATGAGTTACTGAAGGAAAGTCAGTTTTCTTTTGGAATGTGGATTTGGGAGGTTTATCATGTTGCAGTGGCCATTCCAATGCTCATGCTTGTATGAACAGCACAAATTGAACTCAGTTATTATTTTTAAATCATAAAATTGGAAGAGAAATGCCTAGGATGACCCCAAGAAGAGTTTGAGTGATGTAAATATCATCAAAATAACATTGTATTTGTGATAAAGTTCAAAATATAATAAAAATGATATATTTTTAAAAGAATGTGGCTCATTAATGTTTCCAGAATGCCCAGTGGGAGTAGATGAGATAACTGGAGGAGATAATTGGGCAGAGCAAGATGTGTGAATTACACAGCTTCAACTTATGAGTAAAAGAAGGGAGTTTTAAAATTTAAACTTCAAGACATCAAGAACCAAAACTATTGTTGTTGTTGGTATTATTACTATTGTTGTTGTTGCTGCTGCTGTTTATCAGCAGAGTCCCTGGCTGGCTGCATTGCAACATCACTGTCGAATGAAAAGGAAATGTCAAACATGCATAAGGGACAGAATGTATTAAATAAGTCGAGTTTGTAGAGGACTAACTTACTCTGCAAGATTTATATTAGTCTCACTGAAGAATGAAGAAACCCTAAAGGTATTTGGAAAACTTCAATATCTTCCACTAGATATCACCTCCACACAATCATGTTGGGGACCATGTTTCCAGTACACAAACCTTTAGGGAAAGTATCCAAACCATACCTGAACCAAATAACACATTATAAAACCAGAGTGGCTATATTGAGTGACAGGAGGTGGGACAGAAAATAGAATAGTATATAGAAAACAGGCAGGTCAAAAACTAAATTAACAACTAAAGAAAATGATCAGAGTTTACATTACATTTTCATTAGTCTTACAACAATAATATCTTCACTATTGCATTAATTCTGGAACTATGAAGACCTAGGTCCTTCTTGGTGGCATCCAAGCCAGGAGTAACAGAAATAAGTCTAGGCAGAAGATAGTCTTTGAAGCTGCATTCTAGTCCTTTCTATGGGATGGAGAGAGAGATATATGTTACAAGAAAATCATTGTCAAAGGCTGGGAGCACAGTATGGTGATGGGAAATTCAGCTAACATCCAGACCTAGAGTTTAACTACAGCACTGAGCAAACTAGTTCGACTTTTAGGTATTGCATCAGAATATAACACTTGCTCAGATAATTTCTTAGCCTGGGAAGAAAGAATGTATCATCTCATAATCTTGAGTATTCACTATTCACTGTTTGGATGCATGCTTTAGTCTTTGGTGGGACGGAGATGTTTTCTTTTTCTTTGGTTTGGCTATACCTTCAGAATGTTCTCACAGCTTCTTTCTCAATCTTGACTTGCCTCTGAGTGGTGAGGAGACTTCAAGTGCTGCCCATTTGAATGCATCTGTTTCTTCTTCTCACCTGGCTAAGCCGATTGCTTCTCATCTATTGCCCAATTGGGTTTGATCATCAGAGTGCTCTGAATCCCAGGTTATACCTGAATGATCTCCAGAGGATCTAGGAAGATATCTTATCCAAGCTGAACAAGTTCTGTAGGGGATAACAGGAGTAAGGAAAGTCAACAAAATCCAAAATAAATGGAAGAGTAGATTATGGTTTCTGATCAGGAAATTAATCATATGAGTGTATGAGTTTTCCAAAGACCCACACATTTAATGAACTGTCAAAAGTTACACAGACTGAAGAATGGATAGAAAAAATGTAGTACATCTAAACAATGGAATTCTATTCAGCTATCAAAAGCAAAGACATCACATAATTTGCAGGCAAAGGGATGGAACTTGAGAATATCATCCCGAGTAAGGTAACCCAGAGCCAGAAAGACATATATGGTCTCACCACTAAGTGGACACTAGGCATCAAATACAGGATAACCATGCTACAATCCACAGAAACTTGGAAATAAGGAGGTTCAAGGGGAGGATGAGTGAATCTCACCCAGAAGGGGAAACTAAGTAGTCACAGGAGATAGATAGAAAGAGAAAAATTGATAGAAGAGGAGGTAAGATATAGAGCAAGGATAGTGATCAGTTATGAGAAGAAGGAGATTGAGAGAGGCTTGGGAGTGAGAATGGAAATAGGTAGAGGGCACCTCTGGTAATTAGCTGGAGGCCAAGACTGGGAGAGGATATTGGGATACTACAGGGGTGACCTTAGCTTAGATTCCTATTACACAGTGTTATAGAAACTGAAATTTTCACCTTCTGTAAAAAGGCACAGATTCCAAAGGAGGGAGGTGTACATCAATCTACCTACAAAGTCTTCAACCCAAAATTTATTTTGCCTGTAAGAAATGCAGGGATAAAGATGGAGCAAAGACTGTGGAAACAGCCAACCAATGTGGGAGAGCCAACCCCTGACTCTATTAATAATATTCTACTTTGCTTGTAGACAGGAATCTAACATGATTTTCTCCTGAGAGGTTTCATCCAGTATCAGATGGAGGTAAATACAAAGTCATACACCAAATACCAGGTAGAGTCCAGGGAGTGTTATGGAAGAGTGGAGAATAGAAATGAACAAGTTGGAGGAGAAAGGACACCACAAATAAGACTCACACAGTCAACTAGACCAGGGTGGGGGAGTCACAGAGCCTGGGACACCAACCAAGGAGCATGCAGGACATGAACTTAGACACTCTACACATTTGTGTAGTTTGGTGTTCATGTGTTTCTCCTAACAAGTGGAACAAGGGCTGTCTTGGTCTCCATTCCCTGAAATTTGGATGCCTTTACTCCCTATTTAGAATGACTTTTTGGTCTTCAATGGGAGATGATGTGTCTAGATCTGTGGGGTGGTATCCAAGGGGTGTTTCTCTTCTCTGAGGAGAAGAGGTAGTGCAACACGAGGAGAGATTTTAAGGGTGACATTGGGAAGAGAGGGGGAAAGGGAGCTGTGATCAGAATGTAAAGTAAATTTAAAAGAGCAGACCTTAAAAGCCATGTTTACTTTTAAACTTCAAATAAACTGCAAAAAAATTGATAAATAGTTTCTCTGTGCCTTTTATGTGACACTCCCAACAGAGTCATCCTCAATCACCAAGATGTATTTTCTAATCCATAATACTCTTAAATGTAAAATTATTTGAGATTTGTCAGTTTTGATATATATACATTTTAGCATGAATCACTGTAGAATTTAATCATATATATATAATTTGTGTATAATAAATACTCCAAGAGCAAGGGGCATGCTATCCATAAATACCAAGTAACTCTATGGTTTCACAGGCCAACTTTCCACTCAACTGCAGAGGATTGGTAAGTTTGCCAGTCATACAGTTTTGTCCTACTGAGAATGTTCCACAAGTAGAATTATACACTATACAATCATTTTGGACTGAAATTTTCACTCATACTCTTGTTGAATTTATCTTGTTGAATTTAATGTTCTTTCTGTTGTTCCTAAATAATCTTCAAGTATAACACCATCCATTTACAAATTGACCTTTAAGAAATTATAATGTTGTTTCCAGTTTAGAACTTACATATAAAGTTTCTATTAACATTTTGTTAGAATTTTGCATAAATAGGTTTATATTTCTTTCTCCTAATGCAATTAGGGAATTAAAGAAAATGGACACACAAAAAAATCTTATTCTCTTTATATAAAAATACTATGTATACTATACTACTCAAACATCTCCAGTGACAAACAGAGTGATAGCTGCATAGGGGATAGGTATTAATCTGGAATGTAGGTCCACAGAGTTTGGTCTGAGGCCAAAGGACCCTCTAGTGCTGTGTTTGTCCCAAATTCTCTGGCCACTCTTGAACTGGGCTCCAGAGACACTGACCCAACCCCCAATGTTGAAAGTATTATCCTGGTACTGGAGATGGTATGTTCAAGCTTGGGGGGTTGAGTCTGAGGTCTGTCTGAGTACATGGGTTTTTGGAGGTTGACTTTGACCCTTTCATTATTATGGTGGACTTAGTGTAATACTTTTTTGGATCATATGCTCAGTCCACACTTCTATGCCTAGAAAAAGATATTAAATCTTCTCTCTATCCTTCCATCCATCCATCCTTCCTTCCTTCCTTCCTTCCATCCATCCTTCCTTCATTCCTCCTTTACTTTCTTCTCTTTCTCTATTCCTTTCTTCTCTTTCTGTCTCTCTGTCTCTGACTCTCTCTTTGTCTATCTTTCTTGCCCTATCTCTATACGTGAAAATGTGAACCTTTCTCATGATGCCTCTTTTGTTGTATCATTTCATACCCCTTCCACTTACTAGAAAACACGTCTGTGGGAATTTGTTAAATGTAAGACCTACAGAAGCCTGTTCTATCACCCTATGGATGTCCTTGACATTTATACTTTTTAAAACGCATTGTACAAATTCTTAAAGCATGAATAAAAACATTAGAAAATGTTTTTAATATATTTTGATCATAATTTTTACCCAACCCAAGCTTCTCTAGAAACTTGACTGACCTCCTTACCCACACAATCTCATTTTATTTCTCTTTTGTAGAAACCAACTAGAGGGTCCAATTTAGATTTTTTTTTTTTTTTTTTTTT
>JADRCD010158350.1:0-13480 GCA_019843815.1 Montemys delectorum
TTCTTGGGATGGTTAAATGCCAGTATTTATAAAGCCCTTGGTGTTGCCTAAGACATACATGCCTAATAAGACAGACGGCTTCCGTCTGCACACAGGTAGATAGAAAGAAGCACACACTCAGCTTCCCAGGCACCCCCAGATAGCACACATGTATACAAAATCAGCCGAAAGAATGAGGTTGTAAAGCCAGAAACCTCGTCTGAAAATGCTTTTGAGTTTGCAAAACTTTGGAATGTGTAAATTTGAGTCTTGGGAATTCATTCTCTACTACGTGTTTCTTGAACAATGAGCAGTAACACTGTAGAGTATAATTCAAATTTGGATTATAAATTAAATTATTAGAAAAATAACAATTAAAATAAATTTTCTACTACAAAGCTGTCGACTAGACTAGTCTCTGCTAGAAACACAGATTTAAAACTCAAGTTTGTTTTCTCATAATAACTACGATACTCACCATACATAAGACTAATCACCTCACTGTGATATGTGTATTTTGGGCAAATGGGATTTTAATAAGCGAACCGGAATAGTTCCCACCTTTGTTCCGTGGGTGTTAAAATTTCTAGTCTGTCTTGTTCTAGCTCATGCTGATTCTCAGTCCGTTGACCACTTGGGTCTTGCAGGGCCGTCATTCTTTCCTGACTGCGGACTTCTAATCTGCTTGTGAGACATTGTAGTTAGAATTGCCTTGGAGACACATAAATAACTGCCACATGGGAAACCAGGGGAACAAATACTGCACTTGCTGGTGTGCCAGCATGCCGGTCTAAAGCTTTTCTATAGAAAAGTAACAATTCAGACGTGCCAAGGAGTTCACAGTCTCCACAGAGCAAAGTACCCCTCGACAGGGAATGCAGACCTCAGTACCTGCTGTGTGAAATACTAATGCCCCCCACCCCCGGCTTTCCTTCCCACAGCCTCGAAAGCAAGGCCCCTGCTTCTGCGAAGTGAGGTTGAGAAGGAAAGGAAAGGAGACTCCGTCTAGTCTGAAATCAACTGAGCATCATCCCATGGGCCCGTGTCAGGAGCCAGGGTTGCTTGTTACCTCTGACTGCTGTAACCACTCTCCCTTGGTATCTATCATTCCTGTCTGTTTCCACTTACAATCATGGCTGATGGCTACCCAGGGCTTGAGAGAGATTACACTCTGGCTTTGAAGGCCTAATTGTAGCAGAAACTTGTAACAGATTATTCCACCCTAGGGCTGTAATCACAGGCTGGAGAAAGTTGTCATTGTACCTCTGGAGGTGACAGGATGAACCTGGAACCAAGACAAGGTCACACACGATTCTAGCATGAGAAGTTCAAAGGCCAAGCTAGGAACCTATTTTCCTATGCAATATTCAGTGTGAGAAATTTCAGCAAAGACTATCTCTAGGACCATTTCTTAGATTAAGGGAAACAATCTTTTCAGAAGGGCCCACAGTTCAATTTAGTTTAATGTACATTGTTCAAATGTTAACATTTCAGGCATAATGTATGTGTTCAGATTTAGGAAATGGTTAGTTATTGCCAACTGAAGGGTCTAGATGGTAGTTTATTGTATATTAAGACATGGAACTTTTTCTAACTTGAGCCCTGTGTTCTCAAATTGTGTTGATATGTAATAATGTTTCAATCCCTTAAATAAAATATGTACATATATT
Organism: Montemys delectorum; assembly: GCA_019843815.1. Classification (NCBI taxonomy): domain Eukaryota; kingdom Metazoa; phylum Chordata; class Mammalia; order Rodentia; family Muridae; genus Montemys; species Montemys delectorum. The sequence continues at coordinate 1,650 of JADRCD010158350.1, forward strand.
ATTCTGGGTTATATATATTTTATTATATATTAGATCAGAGCCTTTTCCAGACCATGAGGGTTCAGAAATAGTCACCAGTCAAAAAATTAGTAAGACATTAGTTTCCTTGAGTCATACCGGGCAAGCCTTGTACATGCATAAAATAAAGAGTTCAGATAGATGCCCTATAGAAGAAAAGGATAATTCACTTAAGATGCTTCAGTGATGAACTTTTAAATTGTGGAATTGGCTCATTCGTATTTTTGTAGCAGCCCAAGTATCTATGATTTCTGGCTTCTGACACATCAGAATCCAGGAAGGATTTCACCATTTCCCTGTAACTGCCGCCAAGGTGTATCTGGGGGTTATGGCTTAGGATAAGGTCACAGAGAAATGCAGAAGCAAAGGCATGAACTCTGTGATACTCCTGGCGTATGTCCTGGCTCCAGCGGGAGCTGGCGACCGTAGGCAACAGTGTGATTGGCAGGGAGCTAGAACTGGAGAGAAGGGGGCGGGGGCTCAGGGTTCAACACGGAGATAAATAAACCCTTTGTTCCCCAACCACGTTGCTTTTGGTCAGGGCGTTTTGTCACAGGAATAGAAACACTAACTAAGACAGGTTCTTTCGGACATGGGGCTAGATGAAACAAATGGCCGTGAAACTTTGTCCGTGTTGGGGTGGTCCTTGATTCCTGGGATCCACAGGGTATGGGAGAGAAACAACCCAGCAGGCTGTCCTCCGACCTTGATACACGCTCACTGGCACAATATGCACACCCATGCACGAAATTAATTTATAAATAAATAAAAGGTAAACATTTTTTTCAAAGTGACAGTAAGTTACTATACATGTTTCTCTTCATGTCATTGTTTTGGAAAAATGTATATTGTAGTGTTGTATTGTTTTCACATATACTAATACATATATATATACATATACATATACATATACATATACGTATATATATAGTGAGATTACTAAAGTATGCTCTGCAATGATTTGATACCTTGCTAGCAGAGCACTGCTCTTCCTAACAATGACTCTGTAATCATCAGCACACATTAAAAACACATATTTACCACGAGTCTTAACATCAAAATCTGTACTCACTCGTCTTTCTAGATTTGCAATATTTAAAAAGATCAATGTTTCAAAAACTCAGAAACTCTCAAATCATCATTTCATTAATTTTTTTTGTAATAAATTCCTGAGAGTGTCAGTTACTTATAACAGAGGCTAATAAAAAAAAAATATAGTGAAAATTCACATTTGAACCTTGCTGGAAATTTAGTTGAGTCCGGCTGGACTAGGCAGAGCAACAAAGTGCTAGGACCAGAAAGGGGCAGCAGGTGTCCGTCTAGCATGGCGGCTACCCTTTCAAACCCACAGGACCCAGGGTAGACTCGTAGCTGTATCTGAGGCAAGGGACCACAAGCAAAGGTGGTCTTCCCTGTATGGGGACATACAGCAAAACTGTCTTCGTTCATAGCCGTTTTATCACCAGCAGTGGTATGTAAAGATAAACAGATACCAAAGATGGCCTCTCGGCTACGATCAGGGATTGCCACAGGAAATCGGAGAAGGTGCGAACTGGTATAGTCTATCCCACCAGGAAACTCATTGACGGGCACTCAGGGACATGTCTACAACCACTTCTAGGCACCGGAGTGAGGACCAAGTGTCAAAACTGAGGAAGATCCTAAGAATGTTGTGTTCTTGCTAATGATGTGACTTCCCCGGTTCCAGGTGCCCTACCCATCACTGGGAAAGCCGGGACATAATTAACACATTTTTTCCCCCATTTTCATTTCTGCTGCTGTGATAAGACATCCTGACAAAAAGCCACAGAGGGAGAGAAGAATTTATTTGGCTGACAATTCCCAGGTACAGCCCATCATTACAGGGACCATCAAGGTGGGGGTGTGAAGGGAATGTGAATCCCAACACACTTAAGAGCAGAGAAAGAATAAATGTAGGCTCTAGTCCCTGCCTGGGGAATGGTGCTAGGTCTTCCCATATCAATTACCAGAAAGATAACCGCCCATAGGCATGTTCCCAGGCTAATGTGGATATCTCTCACTAAGACCCTTCTAAGGTGAGCCATGGCCTGGGCGAGCGAGCATTAAAACTAAGCCTTGCACACAGCGGGAGCATTTTGTACTTGGAAGTTTTCCTTGTCCCTTTGAGATAGATGGTTGCACAGGAATGAGGAGGTTGTAAGTGTAAGGTGATATTTATGAGTCTTCTGAAGACGAATTCTACTTCTGAAGGGACTTGATGAGTCAACTCCTCTAGGAAAAGGTTAGCTGTGCCAATAGATACCCGTGTGATGACTAGTCCTCTAGCCCGTGCTGATCTGAACAGCCTTCAGTCATTCTCCTGGACATGGTGATAATCAGTACCTCTTCTCGATCCCTTCGATGGGCCAGAGAATGGAGCATGGCTTCTAAGCTTATGTAACTGGACACAGTGCAATCAAACAAGCTCATTTAAGATGATCACATCTAATCTCATTTCAGAGATATTAGGGAGGTGTGTGCATTTCAAAAGCAATGGAAGATCGCCTGGTTTGTTTAGCTTACATTCTTCGCCAGCACTGCCGGGTTACTTCAGAAACCTCCTTATCTCTAGGTTACTTCTGTGTTGTATTTAAGGTTTTTTTTTTTTTCCTTCTTCTTCTTTTATTTGGTCACTTAGTCTCTTGGACCTATCCCCATCTAAAAAGAGATGAGTAACAAGGAGAACTGGTCTACATGAAGAAATGATTCTTAGCAGCCTAAGCAAAACCCTATAAGGAATTGCAGAGACACCACACTAGTGGACAAGTGGACATAAAGAGTGATTAGGTTGGGAGAGAGGGCTCAGCAGGTAAAGACACTTGTCACCAAGCCTGTCAGCCTGACGGTGATCTCTAGGATCCACACAGTGGAAGAAAATTGACTCTGGTAAACTGTTCTCTGACTTACACACACACACACACACACACACACACACACACACACACACGCACACACACACGCGCACACACACATAATGAAAATGTTTTAAAAAGTGATTGAGCCCTGCCTCTGCTTTTCTGTGTAATTTCCCTTTAAGGAGGAGGAGATACAATTTCTACTGTCATCTCTGCACCCCACTGGAGTGGTGACCTTTTGCCTGTGGTACAATGATCCTTCCAACTGAAGCCATAATTAATATTTCATGACAACTTGTACACAGAATGAAAATCAAAGAACCACAGCCCCAGGGTGTCTGAGAACGAGCAGCAGTAAAGTTTTCAATTTTTATCACTACCTCTCCCTCAGGCCACAACAAAATATTCCCTTTGATGCAAATTCACTTCTGGTTATAGGGCGTCAGGCACGGAGCTATCTGGCCTTAGAATTAAGGTACCATCGAAATACAAGTGGGTGAGTGTAAGGTTGTCTAAGAACGAGGGCAAAGATGCCCAGTGGGACTACCATCTGCTGGAGAATCCCCACACCTGTGCCTTTCCTTCTGGTCATGTGTCTATTAGGGTGTGTCTGTGGGCATGGGGGGGGTCAGACAGCCCTCCCTCGCAGCTAACAATGGCAGCTTGACTAAGGTCTCCCCACTTTTAAAACTGTACCGCTTATATGGATATGTGTGTTTCTGCACGTGCTTATGTGTGTCACACATGCACAGGTACCCCAGGAAGTAAGATCTATTCATAGGTGAGGTTGCAGGTGGCTGTGACTTGCCTAATGCACCTCGAGGGGACCAAGCCCAGATCCTCTGCAAGAGCGGTAACGTTTCCACTCAGCCATCTCTCCAGCCCCTCTCCTCACTTTTAAATGAATGCATTCTCACTTTTAAGGAGCCTATGTAACTATATATGCTTTGAAATGATAAAATTGCTTGCAGTGATGCCAGCACCGGCCAAACACCATGGCACAGACCACAATCCAGTCAGATTAGTGGTGATTTGGTGCTTCCAGGAATAAATATTAGTGAAAGACCCCTCAAGAGAGGAGATCCTCACTCTTGTCTCAGGATTATACAACCCCCACGAAGCTTACAAGAGACCAATCTTGCTGCAAACACACGAGGTTTATTTGAGAAACCAGTGCACTGGAGCCGAGCTCGTAACCCACACAGGGGCAGAGGAGTTCAACCCCTAGCTCAAGAAGTGTAGGGTATTTAAAGGAAAAAAACACAAACCAGGGGGAGTGAGGGGAATTCCAACCCGAGTTATTCAGTCAGTTAGGGAGGGGAACATATTCATTTTAGGAATGTAATCTAGGAATGTAATCTTACTGAATCATCAACCAGTCATCAAGAGTGGAGAGCCTCGTGAACCAGTTGACCTTCATTACTAGTTCTGCTCTCGTTGTGGTTTAGTCAGGAGGGGCAAGTTTCGGGAACCAGAGCCCTGAGGCTCTGAGTCAGCCAAGTTCCTAAGGAGCTTTTTTTTAAATATTTTTCGTATTTTTCATTAGAACAATTTCTTTTAAAAAGGTATGGACCTCCTTGAGGTGAATCAGAATTGTTGACTGAAGAGGCGAGTACTAGCTGCAGCTCCCAAGACCAACTGCAGCTATTGGGGTTATGGATTGTCTAACCATCCTACTGCTAAGTGGCCTCTTGGGAGGACATACCCGCACGGACCGCGGGGAGTTACTCTCTGGATGCATGGAAGGGCAGAGAGCCTGTCCCACTCGGATCACCCTCTTATAGACTTCTCTAGGGAGAACACTGATTGACGGTCTCTCCCTCCCTCATCACAGCTTCCATTCAGACCAGACTCCACCAGACCCTTTTTTCAAGCTGACATCTGAATGTAGTGAGGCGATTAGAACTAGGTCGTGTCTTCTGTGCTTCACCTACAGCTCCTTCATTGATGAACTCTGCCCTCACAGTCCTCCTCCGCCTGGACATAACTCTCAGAGCTGCTGGGTCTTCCTTCCTCTTCTGTCCCTTTCTCCTTCGTAGATGTCTAACTTACACTGCAACCTGAGGAACCTCTGTAGAACCCCTCTTCTCTAGCCCTCTGTGTCATAAGTCTTGTGACAGACTGAATAATGTCTTGCAGAAATGCATGTCCTACACCCCGATCACCTGCAAATGTGACCTTACTTGGAAACTGGGTCTTGGCATCTGTGATCAAAACTAAAATGACATCATAGGTTTGAGATCGTAATCCAGTATTACTATTGTCCTTATAGTAAGAGTGGAATTTGGGAACCCAGACGCAAGAAGACTCTGAGAAGAGAGGATCAGGTGTCAGATCTATGATAGAATGCCCGAGGCTTCTAGGAGCTAGAGATGAGAACGAACTTTCCACACAGGCCACACAGAAAGCATGGCTGCCCAAGTTCCTTGTGCTCTGCAGTAGTAAATGCCAACTCAAAAGGGAGTTGAGGGAGAAAGGGCTCTCACTCTGGCTCACAGTTTAAGTGTGCCGTTCATCCTGGCAGGGGGCCGAGGTGGAGGAGTTGTTCCATTCACAGCACATCCACAACGGGGAAGAAACTGCAGCTGCTTAGCTCCCTTCTACATTCACACCATCTAAGATTCTAGCCAGGGAATGGTCCCACACACAATGGGGAGTGGCCCACTATTAGATGTCATAAATATCGTTTATCTTTGTACTCAATGCTTTGCCCCTCCAGCAAAATGACATTTTAATTTTGTTTTCAAATCTCAAATGAGATTTCAGTGTTTGGGGGATAATAGATTATGAGTTAAAGTCTTTTATGTGATGGTGGTATGCTAGCTAGATTCATTGCACTCTCTAGTGAGAAATGTATGAAGTCTTTCAAATAACGCATAGAGTCTGGAGAAGTGGTTTAGTGGTAGATCATACGCTTGCCATGCATTAGGCCCTGAATTTAACCCATAGTAAAGATTTTAAAATATAAACAAAATAAATATTAAAAGCATTATATAAGAATTGATGCTTCTGTCTGCTATGACAGACTTATTTTGGATTTTCCCACAGCTTTGTTAATTACTTAGAGCATACATGTGGAATGAATTTCAAAAATCCCCATCCTGTGCCCACAAAGTAGAGGAAGCTCTTTACAAATGGGTGTTTGTTCGGTCACGCCCACAGTGTCCTATCCTAGTGAGCAACAAGTCCTGTCAGGACTTGGTGAGCAGATCCATCCAATCAATCAGGACTCAATGAGCAGACCTGCCCAATCAATCAGGACTCAATGAGCAGACCCGCCCAATCAATCAGGACTCAATGAGCAGATGTGTCCAATCAATCAGGACTCAACGAGCAGACCTGCCCAATCAATCAGGGCTCAGTGAGCAGACCAGTCCTATCTGAGTTTACTTGCTCACCTGGAAAGGGTGGAGCCACATCAGCTATTTGGAAGTACAAAAGATTTGTTATAACTTATACTGCAAGCATGTAGCAGTCACTTCCAGCTCTCAGGGAACTGGAAATACAGCCTTCTCTTTCATATCACAAAAGCAGAGTTATCGAAGTTAAAAATAGTATTCCTGTGGAAACGGACTTTCTGGAAACAAGCAATCGCAGCAGCAACAGGTGGTTAGCGGAGGCGTGTTCGAGAGTTTAACACGGCAGAATGAGCTTTGTTATGGGAGTAGATATATTCTACTGTCCTAGGCACTTTTCTTCCCTTTTCTGCAAGATTAGCGTGGTTAAAGAGTGGAGGGGAGTTATGAATTATCTGGATAGTAATTTATCTTGTTTATTTGCATCAACATCTGAAATCAAATGTGATTTTTCTTAATCATAGAAAAAGCCTTCGGTGCTGTTTTAATCAGCGCATGTTTTTGACAGTTTGTGTATAATGTCCATTTTCCTCTCTTTGAGTATAATTTAACCTTGTGGTTTATTTTTAATAAATACGGGTTACGTGAAATTGACTATCTGTGATAATAAACATAGATCATAGAAATCCTTGTGGCTCCCTCTCCCTGTTTGCCCTCTTTCTCAAGCCAGTTGCTACGCTATGAGAGTCCTCAGATGAGCAGAGATAGGTTCACTCAGGCCTCCATTCCACGTTCATGCGACATACCATCTTTGAGGCAGTCACATGCTCAGTCAAGCCTTAATAGGATGGCCAAGACCTTAACCACAAACATATTAAATGGCAGAGCCGCACCACACAGCCAAGTCTCCCGATCATTAGATGTCTGTTTTCCGTTTCCTTCCTTTCAGGATAGGTTAACTAACACAGGTTCTTTCTACTGTTCCTAATTGTTACCTTATTCAGTGCATTGGTGGAGGAGGGGGGAAAGCTGCGGGGAGGGGGAGACTTTCAATGAAAAATGTCCCCACCATCTCATGGGTTTGAATACTTGGATCCCATTGTGTGGTGGTTCTATTTATGGAGGTGATGGGACCTTTAAGAGGCGGAGCCTTGCAGCAGTACGTCACAGGGGGCTGGGCTCTGAGAGTTCATAGCCTCTAGCCTCACCTCAATTCCAGTTCACTCTCTCTCCGCTCTGCGTTTGACGGTGACCAGTCCATGTTTTCTGAGCTTCCTGCCCTAAACACCACTGCCATGCCTTCACTGCGGGCTCTCTCTCTCTGGGACTGTACGTCATAATAAAAACTCTTGCTTCGGCAAGTTTCCTTTGGTCATGGTGTTTTATTACTGCAGTGAATAACACACGAAGTTAGTTATGGCACTTAAGGATATATTTAAAACATCAAATCACAAAACATCGTGAAGGTGATGATTCATTAAACAGCTCTGGGAACAGCTGTCTGGGGAGCTTTGATACTTTACAGTCACATCAGTGAAGCAATGGATCTGTTCCTTATGAACACTTCTAAAGCAGTCACCAGCCGACATTCCATAAAGCCCTCATGGGCAAATTGCACGCTAGGAAAAAAAATCTGCCCCACACTTTGATCCTTTGTGCGTTTCCTGAGTGTGCAGAGGTATTGGCTGCACCAGATTGACTGAACATTTTTTTATCAGAATCTGGTGAAATAAATCTTTCTGCTAAAAAGACATTACCCAAATAATTCATGAAAAGGAGTACCCCCTCCCTCCTTGTAGTGTTGGTCATGTCCTGTAGCTCAGATACAGAAATGATGGCCGTGATATTTCAGCTTTTATGCAACCAGCCCTATCCTGGGGAAAGCATCTCTAAATTAATAGAAAATGGGTTCTCTCTCCCTCCACTAAGACTTCAAGAGCCTCATTTTCCTGAAGGAAATCGCTATTTGAATTTAGATGCATTTCAGATCTTTTCAAGGATACTCTACCACTGCGGCCGAATTCCTCAGAGAACTTGTGCGGAAAGGCTCAGAGAATGTTTACAAAAGTCTGCCGGTATGAAGGTCTTCAGGAAAAAAAAAAGATGTATTCCTAGGACACTTGCCACGAAAATTCCGAGCTAAGAACAGAGCCCATGGCAAGAATAGCATATGAGACTGTTCACTGTCTACTTCTCTTGGTTATCAAAGTTGCCAACAGGCAAGGCAGCGAGAGGATCGCAAACTACGGTGACTTGAAGGAGACTCTCATCCCCTGGTTCTAAAGCTCTAGTCCTGCTTGAGGGAACTTTTAAGTTAACTGCAAGGCAGTCCCAATATACTTTGTCAGTTCCCCTCCCCTGGGTGATCAAGTCTTGCCCGTGAACCAGAGCTCAAGCGATGGTCTGTGTTTTGGGAGGATCTCTCAACCGGCTATGTAGAATTAGATACTTGTAGCGACAATTTTGGAATTTTGGTGTCTTCTAAAAACACAGAAATTTCATATAAATGAGCCTTTGCTGTAAGCCCAGGTGTAGAGATATGGGGCTGTTTTGGACTGTTTGCAGCAGATGAGAATGCTTTGCCACACTCTAACAAAGGTGTGGTTTCGCCAGCTGCAGACGTTTCTACAATTGTGTGACATTTGTTATTCTGGGAACCTTTCAGAGGGTTCGTGAATGCTAGGGCCGGGAGAGGCAGGGTTGGTGGTTGGTGGTTGTTCAGGGGGCGTTGGTCGCAGTTTCTGATTATATAGTCTGGCTCTAAAGAATCAAGAAGAAATTAAATTCAAGGGTTTCTCCCCCTCCCTCTCCCACTCTCCCTCTCCCTCTCTCTCCCCCTCATCTTTCTTTCTCTCTTATTTAGTGATAGGAGTAAAACCAGAGAGAGTAAAGGGTGGGAAAAAGAAGAACCCACAAAGTAGCAAAGAGCAGCTACAAGTATTCATTGTTTCTTTCCAAGAGTATACAATTGTGGTGTTACTCTAGTCCTTTCTATAGAGCACACAATTGATTTTTGTCCCACTGGAGACATTCAGTAACATTTGGAAGCATTTTTGCTTTCAAAAATTGGGAGTCCTGCTAATATGGAGTAAGCAGGCAGGAGCCTCTGGTAGTACCAAATACCCTACAAGGTACAAAAGAGCACACAGGCTTAGAAACTGATTTAGTTAAAAGCCGCCTTGCAGTTTCCTAAAGTTGTCTGCATTTAGCTCTTAATCAGCTCTTTCTCAGTCACAGGAAGCTTAGTCACTGAGCTTCACTGACTTGGCTATTTATGATTGATTTACCCAGATTCTTCACTTCCCAGTCACCTCTGAAATGTGTAAGCTAAAGAGAAACCTAAATCTTCCAGACTACATGCAGCTCATGGAAAAACGCCACTGGCTATGTCCAACTCAGTTGGCCTCAGGATCGATAACTAAACTTGTTTACCTCTCCTCTTGCACTCAGTCTAGAGAGTCGATCAATCTGTGTTTAATTTACAGTAATGTCTCCGTATCTTGTTCAAATAGTAAAGAAAAACACTATGGAATTTTTGCTTTCTGTTCTTACAAATCCCCCACCCATGGGTGAGCGTTTAAGAGACGCTTTCTACCTCCACACCTAGACTGCTTTTCAACAGCAGAGAGCTGGAAAGGGGGAGGTGCTTCTCTAGCGAGAAGCTCAGCGTTTGTGTTTTTATTCATAGAAAGACATATAAAACACAAGTCTATTGCAGTCCTCCTCACAAGGCTCAGGGAGGGACCCTTGTAGAAAGGGATTGGAAACATTGTAAGAGCTTGTGATCTGGAAGGACCAGAGCAAACTGTATCTTGTCAACTTGTCAGGACCAAGCTGATACTTGTGAACTCACAGTAAGGATTGTTACCCGAATAAGACTAAGCCAGTGAACATTCTCATCCTTACCTGGGGAGCTAATGATGGCACTTGGGCTTTTATTCAAGCAGAGCAGATCCTGGTAGGCCACTCTACCAGGGGATACCCTCTACCCAGTTATATACAGGCTGAACAAATCAGACTCCATGGGTTATTTTTTTAAATGAGGGTATGAAATTAGGAGTGGATAGAAGGTGGAAAGAGGAGGGAAAATGATTAAGATATTGTGTATGCTTGTATGACATTCTCATAGAATAAAAATATATTATTATTTAAATTGTTTAAAGTCTATTAAATGAATAAAAAACCCCACAACTCTGGAAATTCAGACCTTTACAAAGGCAGCGACCATGAACATGTGCACTAGCACTTCATGGACACACAGGTGAAAATGCCTCCGCTCAGTTGACATGTGCTGCATATAACATGAACTTGCTAAGACAGTTTCTTGTGTGAGCCATGTTAAGGTCTGTTCCTGGGACTCTGTCTTCTTTCTTAGGAGACCTGCATACCCTTTGTCATCCCTGCCATGAACTTGAAGTCACTGATAAACATTTCTCTTTGGCTGCCCAGAAACTAAGAGCCACATCAGAGTCATCAACTCCCTATTTTAAATATGGTTGAATTGTGTCACTTCAGCACCCATAAGCAATATGTACAGCCATCTTCAAGACAGAACCCAAGGCCCTGTAGGATTCAGGCAAATGGAAGATTTAGGGACAAGCATGCATAAAGAAAAAGGGTACGAGGAAACTAGAGGGGGCAGAAGAGGCTGTAAGAAAGAATGCAGTGTAGTGGGACCTACCTGTGGGAGACAAAGATCTCTGTCTTTTATTAGCCGCATGTAAGTTAGTGTCTACGGAGCATCTACACCAGGATGGGACTGGAGCTGGTTAGCCACCCATGTGCTGCAGACAGCTACTGACAGCTCTGATTGTTCCCATCTATCACTCAGAGATGCTAGTGACCGGGCTGATGGTCCTTCCATGGCAATTTAGTGGAGGAAGAAACTAGAGTATGTATTGTTGTTGCTTTGCCATTTCTAGTCTTTTAGTTCCACAAAAAGATGTCTTGGGAGTATATATAAAAATTAACAGCATCAAATACAGTAGACAAAGCCACTGAAACTTCACACACACACACACACACACACACACACACACCAGTGCACACACATATGTGCATACTTTACTTTGCTGCTCGAAACTGCTGATCATCAAGATCCCTCACAGCGACACACACCACCATGTGAGACCATGAATGCTGCTTGGTTAAGAGTTGAGCAAGCTGCATGACCTTTCCATTCATTCTATGAGAGAATTTGGGACTTGCTGAGAAATAGACCTATGCTGGAGCCACATATATCATCCAATACAAGGTTCATATTTAAAGTGTTCCTTTACTTAGTTGTTTCATTCTTATTATATTTATCTATCTATCTATCTATCTATCTATCTATCTATCTATCTATCCATCCATCTATCCATCTATCCAACCATCTATCCATTCATCTATCTACTTATCTATCTATCTATCTATCTATCTATCTATCTATCTATCTATCCATCCATCCATCCATCTATCCATCTATCCAACCATCTACATCTATCCATTCATCTATCTATCTATCTATCTATCTATCTATCTATCTATCTATCTATCTATCCATCCATCCATCTATCCATCTATCCAACCATCTATCCATTCATCTATCTACTTATCTATCTATCTATCTATCTATCTATCTATCTATCTATCTATCTAT
>JADRCD010158351.1:0-14218 GCA_019843815.1 Montemys delectorum
TGTGGCTAAGCTGGTGGGCTGTGGCTAAGCTGATGGGCTGTGGCTAAACTGATGGGCTGTGGCTAAGCCGGTGGGCTGTGGGAAAGCCGGTGGGCTGTGGCTAAGCCGGTGGGCTGTGGCTAAGCCGGTGGGCTGTGGCTAAGGTGGTGGGCTGTGGCTAAGCCGGTGGGCTGTGGCTAAACTGGTGGGCTGTGGTTAAGCTCATGGGCTGTGGCCAAGCTGGTGGACTGTGTCTAAGCCGGTGGACTGTGGCTAAGCCGGTGGACTGTGGCTAAGCCGGTGGACTGTGGCTAAGCTGATGGGCTGTGGTTAAACTGGTGGGCTACGGCTAAGTTGGTGAGCTATAGCTAAGCTGGTGCGCTATGGCTAAACTGATGGGCTGTGGCTAAGCTGGTGTGGCTAAGCTGGTATGGCTAAGCTAAGCTGGAGCATAACAAAACTAGTAAGAGTGTTATGGGTCCACCAGAGAGGACCACTCAGAAATAGTCATAGTGGATTGAAAGTCCTTATTTCAGCGGGCTAGAACTACTATTTGGGTATTCAGAACCCAAAAACACACATCCTGTTATCTTGCAGCTACAGGGGGTGGTTTTGCCCAAGTGAGAAGCTAACAGAAGCTAAGGTAAACAGTTAGCTGGAGGGAGAGGTCTGTAGGAACAGGTAGTTTAACAGAAGCCAGGATAATTATCTGAGGCATCTTGACATTGGGGTCCTAGAACAGAGCTGGGCATGGGATTCTCTATCAAGGACGACAAGTTCTAGACAACTCTAAAATGGCTTCAGCAATAATATGAGTTGGAGGAAACTCTACATTATCGTGCCCTATCATAAAACTATTTACAGGATTCACATTTTATGATTAATACATTTGAAACTGACCCTTTTGTATAGCCAACATATTTTTAAAAGTATATATATATATATATATTTTAAATATATAAATATATTTTAATTTATTTACTTTAAATATAAATATATTAAATACATTTAAATATATATATTGGTTTTTTGAGACAAGGTTTCTCTGTATATCCCTGGTTGTCTTGGAACTCTCTCTGTAGACCAGGCTGGCCTCGAACTCAGAAATCCACCTGCCTCTGCCAGCCAAGTGCTGGGATTAAAGGCACGTGCCACCACTGCCTGGCTCTAAAGTATATTTTCTTTAAGATTTATTTATTATTATTATAAATGAGTACACTGTAGCTGTCTTCAGATGCACCAGAAGAGGGTGTCAGATTTCATTATGGGTAGTTGTGAGCCACCATGTGGTTGCTGGGATTTGAACTCACGACCTTTGGAAGAGCAGTCGGTGGTGCTCTTACCGGCTGAGCCATCTCACCAGCCCTAGCCAACATATTTCTAATTGAGGACATTCTTTCTCATCATGTGCTGAATTGTTTAATAAGTGCAGAGCAAGTGAGGCTGACTAAAGGCTTTAATTTTTTTTTTTTTAATTTTTTCTTGTGTGTGTTTGTGCCCTCTCACATGCATTGCCAATGGAAGCCAAAAGAGGGCACCAGATCTAGAACCGGAGTTACTAGTGGTTATGGGGTGTTGGAAACCAAACCCTGATCTGCAACAACAGCCATCATGCTGTTAATCTCTGAGGCAGCCATCATCTCTCCAGCCCCTGAAGGCTTTTCTTAATCCTCATGTTTTCACATTGATTTATGCCACTATTTCTGCCAAAAATTTTTTTTAAAGTTTGTCTTTTGTTTCCACCTGGAGCCTCTTTATTCAAATAAACATTTCATGAGGAGGCACAACTTGCCAAATGATTTCCATTTATGATGTCTATGCTTCCCTGAAGTCCAGTGTAAGGTTGCAGGCCCTTTCAATAATACATTCAGCACAGAATATAAAGCAACTCAATTAAAACAGAGGCCTCACCAGATTCTTTCTGGAAAGCAAGGTATTACAGCACCCATGGTTAAATTCATTTCTCCCATTGAGTTGATAGAGACAATTTTAGTATGTCTTCTGTAAGCTTGTTATAGTTGTAATTCATTTAAAAACTTCTTTGGTCTGAAGTCTTTTGTATTCTGCTTATTGAATAATTAAAATATTCCAACTAATTTTCGCCAAAATGCAAGTAATTCTGAAGGGATTATTCCAACATAATCGAGTGCATTACAGGCTAGGTTAGTGTGTATGTGTGTAGGAAGGACTGTTCCTGCTTTTTGATGGCTGATTTTGTTTCGAGGCAAGTCATTGTATAATTAATATAAAATCTGTCATGAGAATTTTGTACTTAAATTATTTTGTTTTTATCTAGACATATTTGTAATTTTTCTTACAATGACAATCACTATTTCTTTGAGTAGCATATCACAGTGGTTTGAGCACAGTTAAAAATTCTGTGTTCTGCAAGCATTTCCAAGTACATCATGCCCTGTAGCATCCTTAATTTAGTAAGAACACTGTTTTCCCAAAAATCTGCGCTGCCCTCACCATTGGTGCTCCTATTATTATCACAAAGTGCATCTTATCCTCTGCTTTGAACTTTGGTTCTGAATTTAGGATCACATTCTGAGCAACAACAGAGCATTGTTTTTCCCTAAGGATTAATTCCACCCAGGATTACTTTAATCACACGAACCATCTGGAAAAACTCCAGACCATCAATGTAACTATCCCATTTTCTATTTCAAATATCTGAGGATTCGAGATGCTTAAATTTTTGTCAATTTGGCACAAAGCAGAGTCACCTGGCAAGAGGAACTGTCAGCTTTCATCAGACTGCCCTGAAGGCAAGTGTGGGTCATCTTGATGAATGGTTGGTATAAGATAGCCCAACCCACTGTTGGCGGGGCAGGTGATTCCAGAATGCTTAAGAAAACAGACTGAGCAAGACACAGAGATCAAGCCAGTAAGCAGCGTTCTCTCTTGGTCTCTGCTTCAGGCCTGCCTCCAGGTCCCTCTATGAGGGACTGTGAGAGGGGAGTAGAAGGCATAGGAACAGATAGGCAAGCTATTAGAAGCCCTGACTTCCACAAGTTTATTTCAGCCATAGTCTTATCCCAGCAAAAGAAAACAAACTAGAACAGGACTCTAATATAAAAAGAGTTCTTGCAACTCTTTGGCAGCTCTTCTTTTGCTCATATAGGCAGCCACATGCAAAGCTCTATCATTTGTGTATGTATTCATTTTGTGTATGTAAAGATAGGAATACGAAATCAACGATATTAATTTGAAGAACTGATTTCTGATTTAACTGAGAAGTCATGGTATCCGTGTGGTGTGTAAACACCCTCAGCAGCTGCTCGTGTAAATTCTTTGAGATACCATCTTCTTAAAATTCTTCTTTCGTTTTTCTTTTGTAGAGATTGATATGTCTTAAGAAGTGTACCTAGTTATCGTGTGCCCATTGATGTAATCAGGTTCCTCTATGGTGAATGGTAAATAGTTGTATAAGCTGAGTATTTAACTTTTTTGATATGTAGAAATCTAGCACTTAATCATTTTTTTTTTTTTTTACTTTATCTTATTTTACGTATACGGATGTTTCAAAGACTTGTATGCCTATGCACCAACTTGCCTATGCACCACTTACTTGTATGCCTCGTGTGCTTTTGGAAGCTAGAAGAGGGCATAAGATCCCCCTAGAACTGGAGTTGCAGACAGGTGTAAATTATCATGTGGGTGTTGGGATTGAACCTGTGTCTTTCTGAAGAACAGCAATTGCTCTTAACCATTGAGTTATCTTTCCAGCCCCTGTTCATTTAATATGAATGTTTTGTTTTATTCAGTTATGCTGAAATACTTATTGCCAAAACAAAGGTACCAAGTAGTACACTAAGCAGTGTCACATTTTAAATGAGGGGCTGCACGGGAGCATCTAGGTTACTCATTATGGGAACTGAGCTCTTACAGGGCTGGCCAGTCTGTCATCATCCGTCACCACTTACTTATTTCAGACTATGTTGGCTCCTGTGCCTTGGCGGCCTTGCAAATCTACACTTGCCAAAACACAACTGTCTGTCAAATCAAGTTCAACAGGAGAAACGATGTCATGGCGTCTGCCTCTTGCCACTTTCATGAGGGGTTAGAGACTCAGTTGGCATCAAGATGAGGATATCCACCATATACTACAGTTTTCCTCAATAAAAGCTTAGGAAGAGGCTAATTATTGCCAGGCATCTCTTAGATTCAAGTGTGTGTTCAGTTGAAACCTTCCATCCCACGGGTCTTTAGACTTGCAGAGCAGAACATAGTAGAAGCAGAGAGTGCAAAGTGGACAAACCTGCTTATTTTGCTGCACACATCACTAACAATATCCTATATAGAAATGAAAGGTGCTAACAGCTATAACCATAACTTAGGAGGAACAGGGTCCATGGTCTCACTGGCTGTGAGAGATGTAAGCATGCTATTTCTCAGGAAGAATGTCCAACAGCACGGGAAGAAGGTTGCTCAGAGGTTTCTTAGGGTAGGAAATCGCTGTGCAGATTCTTAAAAGATAAGTTAGGAAGATGACCCCATCATTAAAGTGTTTGCTATGCCATTATAAGGAACTGAATTCAGTCCCAGCACATAAAATCCTACGGTATGACTACGTGTGCTTGTAACACCAGCAATTGAGGAGGTAGAAATAGGGAGGTCAGTGTCACTGAGGCTTGCTGCCTAACAAGTCTAACCAAAATGGTAAACTCCAGTTCAGTGAGAGACTCAGCCTCAAAAAAAAAAAAAAAAAATACTGTGGAGAGTAATTAGGGGAGACACCCAGTTTTGACTTCTGACCTCTATGTGCATATACATACCCACACACCAGACACACATCTACACACAGATTCATGCATGCATACAAACACACACACACACACACACACACACACAAGTGCATAATTGGTGAAAGATTGTTAGATGAAATAAAAAATGCTATCCAGCAAAGTAAGTAATCAACAAAATGAAAAGCAACTACATAATGGTATAAAATATTTGCAAACCATGTGTCTGATAAAGACTGGATATCCAAAACCTGTAGTGAATATTATACCTACAATTTGTTTGTTTGTTTGTTTGTTTGTTTTGGTTTTTCAAAACATAGTTTCTCTGCATAGCTCTGGCTGTCCTGGAACTCATTCTGTAGACCAGGCTGGTCTCAAACTCAGAAATCCACCTGTCTCTGCCTTCTAAGTGCTGGAATTAAAGGTGTGTGCCACCACCGCCCAGCTATACCTACAATTAATATCAAAGAAATACATTAGCTCATTTTTAGATAGTCAAAGGAACAAAATAGATATTTTTCCAAAGAAAACCTACAATAACAAACAGGTTTGTGAGAAGGAGCTCAGTGTCACCAGATAGGGAAATTCAAATTAAAACCCGATGAAGATGATGCCTACAACAAACTACAATAAATATTATCAGAAAAGCAAAAGTTAGGGATATAGAAAAGAAGGGCCTTTGAACTATATTGGTGGCAGGCACATGGATTAGTACAGTCATTTTGGAAAAGAGTATGTACGTTATAAATAGAACTACCATATGATCAATCTAGCAAGCCCACTTCAGGGTGTATATCTAACACAGATGAACTTAGTATGTCTAAGACATGTCTGTGCTTCCATGCTACAGCATGATGTGATAGCCAGGATGCAGAATGCCCATCAACATATATGTTAGAGAACACACTGTATGCATAGAGTACACTTCTATATCTCCCTACAAAAGAAGGCAGGCTTGAAGTCCAGGACAACATGGGTGAACTTGGAGGATGTTACGCTGACTGAGACAAGCCAGTCACAGAAAGACAAATACCGTATGTTCTCACAGATTTGAAGAATCTAAAATAGTCACACTCGGGAACAGAGAATTCAGTGCCAATTGCCAGAGACTGGGAGAGAGGGAATGAAGAGGCACTGGCTAAAGATATTAACAGTCAGTCTTTCCTTATGCCAGTTGATCAAGCCCCAGACATCTACTGTATAGCAGCATGACTTAAAAGATTCTGAAGAGCAGCTCACTCTTTAGCTGTTTTTCACGCGCAGAAAATGAGGGGGAGAAGCCTTCTGAGGGGTAAAGAGTGTATCTGTGGTGTAGATTCTGGTGAAGCCTCCACAGATGCATAATCACCTCTAAACTCACCAAGCTACGTGTGCTAAACATGCATCACATTCTGTATACCATCACGCCTCAATAAAGTCACTGTTTAAAAAAATATGAAAGCATTGAAGGACCCTAATGGAGAAGTTAGGGCAAAGACTGAAGGAGCTGAAGGGGTTTGCACCCCAGTAGGAAGAATGACATTATCAACCATCAGACCCTCCCCCCCACCCCCCCCCCCCCCCCCCCCCCCCCCCCCCAGAGCTCCAAGGGACTAAACCACCAACCAAAGAATACACATGGAGGGACCCATGGCTCCAGCTGCATACGTAGCAGAGGATTGCCTTAGAGAGCATCAATGCTCTTGGTCCTGTAGAGGCTCGAGGACCCGGGGTAGGGGGATGCTAGGGCACTGAGGCAGGAGTGGGTGGGGGAGTGGGTGGGGGAGCACCCTCATAGAGGCAGGGGAGAAGGGAGGGGAAAGAGGGCTTGTGGAGGGGAAACTGGGACAGGAGATAACATTTAAAATGTAAATAAATAAAAAAACAATAAAAAATGAAAAGAATAGTGCTAACAGCAGACACATACGTCTTTTGTACAGGTGATTTAATCATCTCTGAAGTGGATGAAGGACGCTGCTAGACATGGGTAGAGGCCAATCTAACCTGCCCTGAGGATTACAGAGTACCTGGGTCACACTTTCTGGTTCCCTCCTGAAGCCTCCCTGTGAGAGCAGCCTACACAGCCTCATTTCCCTACTCTCTGCCCCAGGTAGCTTTTCTGCATGGCTAGGACATTTAATTCGTCTGTTTGACTGCATGTTGTTCCCCCACGAGGTTTTCATTGTCTTGCATGGTGCACATGGGCCATAAAGCAAAGCCTTAAGCTTCATTACAGAACAATATCATTACGAATTGTTTCATGTCCTCTAATTTGGTGGTTCCCAACCTTCCTAATGCTGCGACCCTTATACAGTCAGTCCCTCATGTTGTGATGACCCCCAACCATAAGATTAATTTTGTTGCTACTTCATAACTGTAATTTTGCTACTGTTACAAATCTTAATGGAAATAGTTTTAGAAATAGGGCTTTGCCAAAGGGGCCGTGGTCCACAGATTTCAAGCTGCTGCTTGGTGCTGAGCATTTGTGAAACATTTAGGGAAAGGCTCCTAAGCTCCCTGAGCTCCTCCCCCCCCCCAACCCCCCACCCTTTGTTTTTCAAAGCCTTGCTGCACCTGGTTTTTAGCAGCTTGTTCTAACAACATAGCTGCACTTCCTGTCTCTTCTCCTGCTGCATCTAAGAGCCTCCTTTTCTTACAGACATTCAAGGCTGAGAGGGTCCAGTGGGCAGGTAGGAGTTCTTTCTTTAATGCCCGATTGGCCATTCCCATAGGTAGGTATATTACAATCTTAACCTTAGCTGATTAAATTCCCAGCGTTGGTAGATCTGGCCTCTACATGAGAAGCCTGAGACTGTGTCTGCCTCTGGTGAACTGAAAGTAGAAATATGTAAAAGTGAATTCCTCATCCACAGAATCAGGCCCTCAGTCTGAATTTTCCATTGTTGCTCAAAATTCTGTTGGACAGCAGATATTAAATCAATTACCAAAAGCTATAATGAAATTTTTGAGAAATGTCTTTTTCTTTCAACTGACTTATTCACTGTAGTATTAGCAAGATTTGCAAGGACAAACTTTCCTCAAGACACTTAACCAGAGGCACATTTTTCTTCAGTTTCTGTGACTTCTAACATGCCTGTGGGCTTTTCCAGGAGAGGGAATTCTGAGGCTTGGAACTTGGTCTAATTTAGAGATGGCCCTACCCTGCATAAATCCACAGAAGCCCCCCTTGATTTATTGCTCACCCTATTCATATTATAGTCGTATTCTGAGATCCACCAATATTTGCTGCTCATCCTTACTATCCTTGACACTACACTTCCTGAGAACAGGAAAGAGAAAAAGCTTAAGAATGACCTATACATTTCTCTGATTGGGAATATAGAGAGCTTTGGTGGGGACACAGAGGGAATGCCCTCTTGGGGTCCATGTGGGATAGGTGGACCTGGCTTTGGAGGGGATGAGACCCGCCCTTGACTTTTGTATGCAATTGGCAGGAACCTGCCTGAGGACATCATGCCTTCCTCTGGCTGCAGGTGTCCTGTCCCTCAGCCTAAGGAAGATGCAGACTTATGGAAAGGCAGCTTCCTGTCCCTTTCCTCCTTTCCTCTCCATGGCAGGCTGTCTGCCAGACCTCTGGAGTGGTTATCTGAATTCTGCAGATCTTTGGAATGAGGTCATTCAGGAAGCTGAATCCCTTTGATAAAAATATCTGCCTCCTTGGCCTTTTGTTCTGGTGGAGAACGACCCTCCTGCTTCTTCTTCCGTGGTTTGAACAGCTGCTGTGAGACAAATGCCAGCTGTGAGCTGCTGTGTGGATCCACATATCCTTCCCCAGCTGCCAGGACAAGGCGAGTGGATAGATGTGTGCTCTGATGCCCAACCTGTAAGGTTTCATTGCACAGTAGGTGAGAAGAGAAAGAATTTTGCCAATGGTGGTGACACCCCTGCTGGTTGCCTCTCTGTCACACACTATAGACACACACATTTATCATGACAAAACCCAACAGCTTCTCCTCTCCAATTAATCTTGGTTGACAACCAGCTCAACCAGTCCCAAGGGCTAACTCTTTCTTGAAGTGGTAGGAGGGAGTGATGTTTTGGAATAGAATTTCTCCACAGCCCTAAGGCTTTCTCTTCACTTCTTCCAGCAGATTCTCTATTTGTTCTGCAATCTTTTCTATCCAGAAGGAATTTTGTGCAGCAGTCCAAACACCTGTGATGTATGCCCTGTTTCCCATACAAGTCTCTCTTCCTTAAAATTGAATTGGCTTCACCTGTCCTTGTTTTTTTTTTTGTTTTTTTTTTGTTTTTTTTTTTTTTTTTGAGAACACACAAAAAAACAACCCTGCCTCTCACTGTCGATACTAAGAGGGATCCTGTAGAAGCCATATCTGTTCGTCTCTCCTGGAGACTTTCATGGCAGCTCATTCCAGCTCCTGCCTGTTCAGAGATTCTATCTGTTTACTTTTTCCTACTTCATATCTTCTGTTTTCCAAGGGATCGTTGGCAATGTTCAGTGTTCTCATAGCAGATCTGCAAGGCTTGGCTGGCATTTGTTCCTCTGAGGATGATCTGGTGAAGACCTTTGTTCTCTCAGGAAATTACTGTAAGAGATAAGACTCCTAATGTGCATGCTTTAAAAATCACTGTTCATGTATATAATCTTTGTGGAATACTAAGCTAGCATGGGAAATTTAGAAAACGTGTCTTCTTTTTCCAAGAGTAAGTCAGGGAAGAGGGGGAGAGTTAACAGTGGGTGATAATGGGCACTTGCCAGTTTGGATGCCT
Source organism: Montemys delectorum (assembly GCA_019843815.1). NCBI lineage: Eukaryota > Metazoa > Chordata > Mammalia > Rodentia > Muridae > Montemys > Montemys delectorum. Next base: position 9,456 of record JADRCD010158351.1, read on the forward strand.
TGTATCTACTCTTTATTCCTCTTGGTAATAGTCCCCAACTTTCACACACTTTGTAAAGTCAAGGTCCAGGGAGGAGTCCATAGGCACATGCAGCACAGAGCTTAGTAAAGTAGCAAACAGTAAAGAGTTTATTACAGAGGAGTAGCAGGGAGAGGCACTCGGTCCATTTAGGGTACTGTAACAGAATGTTATAGACATGTCCACTTACACAATAAACAGGAATTTCTTCCTCACTGGTCTGGAGGCTGGACATCTGAGATCAGGTCACCAGCAGATTCTAGGTCTGGTGATAGCCTGATTGTTCATAGAAAGCTAGCTTCTCATTCTGAATTTGCATGAAAAAAAGGCACAGGGTCATTTGGTTTGTTGTTGCTGTTTTTGTTGTTGTTCTTTGATTTTTTTTTTTTTTTTTTTTTAATGAAGATACTAATCTCATGCATGGTGCCTCTGCCCTCCATGATCTGACCATCTCCCAAGGCCCCTTCACCAAATGCCACCTTTGTGGACTGAGGCATCAGACAATGGTGAAGGCTAAGCAGGAATGATGGTGTACACAGGGCTGGCAAGAGGGAGGTATTATAACATCTGAGCCTGGAAGGATAGATGAGATGAGAGGTAAATGAAGCCTGGCAAGAGAGTTGGAAGGGTGTGAAGTCAGAGAGTAGGCGCTGTAGAGTAATGCATTGTGAGAACCTTATAACAAGGCACCTCCACCTGCCAAAGTTCCTATGATCCAATCAACTAGAAGCCAGAGAGCAAGGGCTGTAAGGTAATGCACTCTGAAGAGACAGCCTTAGACACAGAGGAGAGCAGAGCTGTGTCCAGAGCATGACACCTCCTCTTCCAGCTTGCTTGTTCTCTAAGGGAAGATCCCATTCAGAAGGCAGTTCTTACTATTCCATCACTGGCCTCTTTCAAATCACATGACCCAATTCAGGCCAATGAGTAAAGAGGAGGCTCTCTAACTTATGAGAAAAAAAATGTTTTCTCTCTGTGGATCATGAATGAGGAAACACACAGTGCTAAGACTGCTTCCAGAATTTTTCAAACAGAGGAGGAGCCAGTTCTTAGATAAAACAAGTAGCGCAGAAGTAAAGCTGAAGAGAGAAGCTGAGCCTGGAAGCCAGATGTGGTGGCACGTGCCTTTAATCCTAGCACTTGCGAGGCAGAGGCAGGTGGATCTCTGTGAGTTCAAGACCAATGTAGTGAGCTCTAGGATCACGAGAACTACATAGAGAGACTTTATCTCAAAAAAAAGGAAGGAAAGATAAAGAAAAAGAATGAAACTATATGCCTGGGTTGCAGCTCAGTGATAAGGTGCTTGCCTCGCATGCCCAATTAAAAGGCTCAACTAAAGGGCAAAGAGAGGGAGAGAAGGAGAGAAGGAGAGAGAGGAAAGAAAAAGTGCCCCTTTGGTCTACATATTGTGTTACTGAAACTCATGTGATTAGTGTAGGGTTTTGTTTGTTTGTTTGTTTGTTTTTATTGTGCCAATGCCATTGTATTAATTAGGGTTTTCCTGCTGTGAGCAGACACCATGGCCTAGGCAACTCTTATAAGGACAACATTTAATTGGGTCTGGCTTACAGGTTCAGAGGTTCAGTCCATTATCATCAAGGCAGGAACATGGCAGCATCCAGGCAGGCATTGTGCAGGAGCTGAGAGTTCTACATCGTCATCTGAAGGCTGCTAGTGGAAGACTGACTTCCAGGCAGCTAGGATGAGGGTCTTAAAGCCTACACCCACAGTGACAAACCTACTCCAACAAGGTCACACCTACTCCAACAGGATCACACCCTCTAACAGTGCCACTCCTTGGGCCAAGCATATACAAACCATCACAACCATCTTTCTGTTATTTCTGTCTTGAACCAAATATCACTCTCCAATCCATGTATCCAAGACAGAGTCCGCAGGATGGGGCAAGCTAAAGTCTGATGAGATAGTTGCAATGTTAATGGTAGGGGTGCTATGAACTTTAATCCAAAATGCCCAGATAAAAATTACAGGTTGTAATTACAGAGCCAAGAGTTCCTCTTTGGGTGTAAATAATGTGTTGACTTCTTTTGTGTCAACTTAATACAAGCTAGAGTCATTTGGGGGAAGGGAACGGCAATTGAGAAAATACCCAATCCAGATTGGCGGGGTGTGGGTAGTGGGATTTTCTTGATTGATGATTTATGTAGGAGGGCTCAGCTCACTGTGGGTGGTGCCATCCCTGGGCTGGTGGTCCTGGGTGCTATAAGAAAGCCAACTGAGCAAGCCATGAGCACTGAGCCAGTAAGTAGCACCCCTCTAAGGCCTGTGTCAATTCATACCTTCAAATTCCAGCTTTGAGTTCCTGCTACAACGTCCCTGGATTATTATGTACAAGCTATCAGGTACAATAAACCCTTTCCTCCCCAAGTTGCTTTTAGTCACAGTGTTAGAGCCCTAACCAGGACAGGTGAGACTGAGAAAACATCAGTCAACAGAGGATGAGAAAGACTGAGTCAGCATCTGCCTGATGCCCAGGGAAGAATCAGGGCAGGTTATAAGACAGCTGTGAGTGGTACAATCACATTCTTTAAGCATGGAGATGCAGTACAGCTGCTTTGTGTTCCCTGAGGATACATGTGGAGGTGATACTGAGGTTCTGCATACTCAACATTACCCATGGTGCCTGAGGAGAAGCCTTGGGACTTGACAAGGTTTCAGTTAGAAGGAAGCCATGGCTCAGGACAGAGAGGGTGAAGTGTTTGGTTTGCTTTTAAATACCTGGATAATGTCTCAGAAGGGAGACAAAGGTCTGACAACACAAAAGAGCCCTTAACAGTATCTCTCCTTTGCTCAGATTTTTAATGATTCTTCTCCTTGATCACAAAACTGGAGTTCTCTAGACAGTGTTGGAGTTAGTGAGAAGAGATGGCAGCAACAAAGTTGCATTTATTTAGCCTGTGTCTGGCTCTCACCGATGCAGTCTACGCATGCCTTCTCACTTCATGGTCACAACATCCCAGGACAAAATTATTTTTCCCAATAGTGGAGGGAGATGAGTGCATCAAGGGCTGAACCTTAAATGGAAGACAAGATGTCTTCATTTGATTCACCCACCTTATTGTTAAAAACAAAGACAAAAAACCAAAACCGCTCACAATTGAATGCACACTTGCAATCCCTTCACTCAGGAGATAGAGGGAGGAGAATTAAGAATTGTAGGTGTCCTCAAACTATTCCACAACATAGAAACTGAAGGCACTCTACTCAATTCGTTCTGGGAAGCCACAATTACTCTTATACCTAAACCACACAGAGACCTAACAAAGAAAGAAAACTTCAGACCAATTTCCCTTATGAATATCAATGTAAAAATAATCAATAAAATTCTTGCAAACTAAATCAAAGAACACATCAAAACGATCATCCACCATGATCAAGTAGGCTTCATCCCAGGGATGCAGGGATGGTTCAATATACGGAAATCCATCAACGTAATTCACTAGATAAACAAACTCAAAGAAAACAACCATATGATCATCTCATTAGATGCTGAGAAAGCATCTGACAAAATCCAACATCCCTTCATGATAAAAGTCTTGGAAAGATCAGGAATTCAAGGCCCATACTTGAACATAGTAAAAGCAATATACAGAAAACCAGTAGCCAACATCAAACTAAATGGAGAGAAACTTGAAGCAATCCCACTAAAATCAGGGACTAGACAACGCTGCCCATTCTCTCCCTACCTATTCAATATTGTACTTGAAGTCCTAGCCAGAGCAATTAGAGAACAAAAAGTAGATCAAAGGGATACAAATTGAAAAGGAAGAAGTCAAATTATCACTATTGGCTGATGATATGATTGTATACTTAAGTGACCCCAAAAATTCCACCAGAGAGCTTCTAAACCTGATAAACAACTTCAGCAAAGTAGCTGGATATAAAATTAACTCAAGCAAATCAGAGGCCTTCCTCTACACAAAGGATAAACAGGCAGAGAAAGAAATTAGAGAAACAACATCCTTCACAATAGTTACAAATAATATAAACTACCTTGGTGTAACTCTAACTAAGCAACTAAAAGATCTGTTTGACAAGAACTTCAAGTCTCTGAAGAAGGAAACTGAAGAAAATCTCAGGAGATGGAAAGATCTTCTATGCTCGTGGATTGGCAGGATTAGTATAGTAAAAATGGCCATCTTACCAAAGGCAATCTACAGATTCAATGTAATCCCCATCAAAATTCCAACTCAATTCTTCACAGACTTAGAAAGTGCAATTTGTAAATTCATCTGGAACAACAAAAAACCCAGGATAGCCAAAACTATTCTCAACAATAAAGGAACCTCTGGTGGAATCACAATCCTGGACCTTAAGCTGTACTACAGAGCAATTGTGATAAAAACTGCATCGTATTGGTACAGTGACAGGCAGGTAGATCAATGGAACATATATGAAGACCCAGAAATGAACCCATGCACCTATGGTCACTTGATCTTTGACAAAGGAGCTAAAACCATACAGTGGGAAAAAGACAGCATTTTCAACAGATGGTACTGGCTCAACTGGTGGTTAACATGTAGAAAAATGCAAATCAATCCATTCCTATCTCCTTGTACAAAGCTGAAGTCCAAGTGGATCAGGGACCTCCACATCAAACCAGATACACTGAAACTGATAGAAAAGAAAGTGGGGAAGAACCTCCAGCAAATAGGCACAGGGGAAAATTTCCTGAAGAGAACACCAATAGCTTATGCTCTAAGATCAAGAATTGACAAATGGGA
>JADRCD010158352.1:0-10821 GCA_019843815.1 Montemys delectorum
CCTGGCTGTCCTGGAACTCACTCTGTAGACCAGGCTGGCCTCGAACTCAGAAATCTGCCTGCCTCTGCCTCCCAAGTGCTGGGATTAAAGGCGTGTGCCACCACTGCTTGGCCAGTTTGGTTCTTTCTTATGATGGTACATACGGTACTAATGCACCATTTATACCACTCATCCTTGTGAAACCTCCACCTATTTCTCTTGCATCTCTTATTCTTTCCCTGAGCACCTTTCTTTCTGCTTTTAATTTCAGGTACATCCACAAAATCCTTTTTGCATCAAGACCAAGGATCTGGTTTTACACTAGTGGAAGTTCCTAGAAGACTAAAGGGGTCATGGAATCTCAGGCTGCTGCTGCCACTGAAAAGATGGCCTTGAAGAATTGGACAGTGCTCAGCTAGACCCCACTTTGGCCAGGACTGCTTTACTATGCCCTAGACTCTAACCTCTAACCTCTAATCTCTAGCCTCTAACCTCTGCCCAGGTTCTTCCTCACATCCATATTCAAGAAGACCTTGGGTGCTGGAGTCCAGCCTTGACACAGGATCAGAGTTCTCAACTGGAAGCAGGGATATCTGGAAGGCGCATAATAATTATACACAGACTACTTTTTGGGTACAAGCTGACAGGCAATTTTTCAAGGCTTAAAGTTTCTCTCTCTACTCTCTCATGCTCTGTTCTCTTTCTTGCTTGCTCATTCACTCACAGCTGGACATACTCTACATTCTTCTGTGCACTCTGCTTTTCTCCTGTGCACTTTTGTTTTCTTTCTTTCTTTCTTTCTTTCTTTTAAGACCATTTAAAAAAGATTTATTTATTTACTATACATTTAAGTACACTGTAGCTGTCTTCGGACACCCCAGAAGAGGGCGACAGATCCCATTACAGATGGTTGTGAGCTACCATGTGGTTGTTGAGATTTGAACTCAGGATCTTTGGAAGAGCAGTCAGTGCTCTTAACCACTGTGCCATCTCTCCAGCAACACTTTTCTTTTCTTGAAGTCTCATACTCTACATACACACCTCACATTCTCTCTTCACTCAGTCTTTACATCCTCTCTTCACTCACTCTTCACGTGCTTTTCTCGTGCTCTCTCTCTCTCTCTTTTATTTGCTCTGTACACTCTCCTCACATACTCCTCACTCGCTCTCTACAAGCTTTCTTGCCTTTTTCTTGCCCCAGTCTTTTATCGATACTCCAAAAGCAGATTTAAAAAAAGACATTGTATAACCCATTGCCAAATCAAATTCAAAAGAATAACCAAATCCCATAAAGAATCAAAAATTGCCAAGTGGTGGTGGCACACGCCTTTAATCCCAGCACTTGGGAGGCAGAGGCAGGTGGATTTCCGAGTTCGAGGCCAGCTTGGTCTACAGAGTAAGTTCCGGGACAGCCAGGGCTACACAGAGAAACCTTGTCTCGAAAACAAAACAAAACCAAACCAAACAAAAAAAAAATCAAGAATTACAATTGTTCTCCAAAGTTTCAAGCTTCTCTATTCCCAGGCCTAGAGACAAAATAATAATAATTGCAAACTTATCATTATTTAAACTTTAACTTATTATACTTCAGAGCTCAGAGCTCTGAACTCTGAGGCCAGCTACTTGCATTTTCTTGTGAAGGTCTAATAATAAATGACATGGGCAAAGCTGTGAAGCAGTGAGCAGAAAGAATCAATTTAACGCTTAACTCAATAGTTCTGCTAGCTTTCTGCTTCTGCACATTGCACACAATGACTCTCCTAAGAGTCCCAGTGTTTTGACTTAATTTCACTAATAAAAGATTTTACATATGATATACTTGCTTATCCAGGAACCACTCTCAAATGTTGTGCAACTTATTTTGTAATTTCAATAGTTTTTTCCTTTCTTGGGGTCCCAATGTTGTCCCTATTTCATTTTCTAATAATTTCTTCAAACTTTCTTTGCAAGTCAAAGAAATTAATTAATTAAAATTAATTTAAATAAATTAAAATTAAAGAAATAAAATTAATCTGGTATTACCATTGTGCAGTTATTACATTGTTTTCAAAATGAGAACATAGAACATGCACCTGGGCCATTAGGACTGTGCTGTGCTGTGCTCCATGCCTCAATTTTTAATTATTTAAGAATCATTACATCAAGGAACATCTAGTTTTACAGAATAGACCAAGAGGAGAAAGAAATAAGAAAGTCAGATGAAATAGAATAATTACGCACACCAAGGCCAACTGAAAAACAGTCATGCACAAATGAAGTCTATACAGCCGTTGTCCAGGGCTAAGGTTAGGGGAAATGGGAACAACTATTTTTTACCAAGGGCTGCTGTGGGCTACTGAGATGTTTCCATCTGGGCCTATGCAGGCGGTTCCTTATTTCAGAGGGCGGGTCCCCTGGAGGGATGTGTCTCCTGCTTCTCAGAGTCCCAGATGCCATCCTCTCCTACAAGGAGCTGCCTCAGGCTTCTGAGATGGCTCCATCCCCGCCTACTTCAGGCAGTCCCTGTCACTGTATGCTGTCCCCAGCACTTGGGGTTACAAGCTAAAATCTACTAAATCTCCTTTCACTGTGTGTGTGTGAGTGTGAGTGTGTGTGTGTGTGTGTGTGTGTGTGTGTGTATGTGTGTGTGATGTGTATGTGTGTGAGTGTGGGGTGTGTTTGTGTGTGTAGACTTTAGAATATGCAGGGGAAAATAATAATAAGGATGAGGAATGAATAAAACTCCGATGATCCTGATTTTAACACCAATGCTGGACTAAGACTTGTGGAGTCTGACCCAGATCATTTTATTTTACCATATTTAAGCACAGCACACATTAGGGGAAGTATTCAGATAACCATTAACTCAGCCCCAGGAGTACAGCAAAGCTTAACACATGTTGACATTGAAGATCTCTACATATAACTTCATCCATAAGATTGTTTCTTGTGGACTTAGAAACAGTGCTCAAGAAAAAGGTCTAGGAAGAAGAACTGGGCTTAGGTAAATGTAATGCCTGTGGGTGTCAGGGTTGGCCTGGTACAAGGATTAGACACTCACTTAGGCTGTTGTAAAATACAAATGTTATCTCTCATAAGCTTTAATTTTATAACCTGGAAGCCATGATTAAGGTTTCAAAGGGAATTGGTCAGGGATAAGAAAAACATACACTCTTGAAGATGCAGGCCAAGCCTGGTTCATCAGACAGCAGAAGATCACCAGGTAGTGATCTACATGAGCTACATCCATTCCAGGAGAGGTAAGCCAAAAGCCCTTGCAGAAAATGGCTTCCACCTCTGGACTAAAAGACTCTGACAGGGCAGCCCCTACTCACCATTCATTGCTCATCTCCTGGGCTTCCCCACCACAATCAAGTGCTCTTTGGATGTGCCCTGGGCTGATGTGTGGCTTGATGGAGCTTCTTCACATGCATGAGGCCCTGGATTCTATCTCCACCAGTGTGGGTAGGAAGGGGAGGAAGGCAGCTGAGGAGAAGGTTACATAAAGAAGGCACAGTATAACCAGTGCTCACAAGGCAGAGGACAGGGGTCTAAGCCAGCCACACCACAAGCTCTGGGTTCAGCAAGAGACCTTGCCTCTGCAGATACAGTGCAGTGCTCTTTATCTCCCTCTCTCTTCCTCCAGCATCAGCCCTGAGGGAAGCCCGCCCAAACCGGGAGGTCCCCACTCTGAGCTGGGTAACATGGGATAGCTAGTGTGGCCTGCTGAAAGGGCAGAGCTGTGATCAGTGTAGCAAAGGAAAAACAGAGAACTAGGCTGGGAGAACAAAGAGTTTATTGGATTCAACAGGGGACATTAGTGACACAGGTGGCAATCCTGTGGGACCCCAGATGGTTATGTGTGGATGGTGATGGCATATGACCTTGGAATTCTGCCTCTTCCAGGTGCTGGCCATGTGCCTCCAGGATCAAGAGCAGCAAGACACAACAAAATGGCATTCCAGGAAGTACAGATCTGAAAGCCCTGGAGAGGAGTAGGGCATCTACCCAGCAGGGGCTGTAAAGTTGAAACAAGGTGTTCCACACACTACCCTCACTTCAGAGCTCAAATCATCACTAGAGGGCTCCAGTAAGCAGTGCTTGCACATGAGGATAAAAGAACAAGAATGTGGTTGTGGGAAGGACCATCACAGCAAGGCCTCAAGGAGGACTGAGCCCAGGCTGAACAGAAGCACCCCTGCCATGGTCCAGGTGCTGCCTCCAGTGGAAACGGCTGCGTTGCAGAGATCTTCCTTGCAACAGGACGTATTCATCTTGACATTAGTACCCAGGATCTCGATATTTTCCAGATTAGCAGGGCAGATGGGAAGGCACATACTGTTCTTTATTTTCCTTGTGTAAGAATCTGCAAGACATCAGGGGGTGACTCACTTCTTATACAGGGACAACATAGCTTCCCAAAGTCTGGGCCACATGCCACCAGGTCTGGATGGCCCAGACTTGTCTCTAAGGCATGTTGAAGCCTCACATGGTAGCTCAGATTTGTAATCCCAGAACTTGGAAGATTGAGGCAGGCGATTTTTTATGAGTTCAATTCCTAACTGGGGATTGAACATGGGGGCTTCTAGACTATCCTGGGGCTAGAGTGAAACCCCATCTTAAATACCAAATGAATCAAAAATGACAACCGTGTCTGGTAAGGAGACTTGGTGGATAAAATGCTTGTGTGCAGAACCATGAACCCCCAGTTCCCATCACTATAGCACATCAAAAGATGGGCAGGCATGGCAGCCTAATTTTATCCCTGTTCTCAGGACACAAAGGTGGCCATCCCAGAGGTAAACTCCCAGGCTAGACCAGCTCAACCTGCAAGCTTGGGGTTCAGTGTGAAACCCTTTCTTAGTAAATAAAATTGTTGTCACAGAAGATCATCTTCTGGGTCCCATACACTTGGACCTCCCCAGTGCATGTACATGCACACATGTGTACACACGTGCCCTACACTCAATGTGCTAGAGAAGCAGCTCAGTCAGTGAAGTGCTTGCCACATGGAAGCCTGAGGAACCAAGTTCAATTCCCAGCTACCATGTAAAGAGCCAGCCAAGCAGTGCTGAGGCGCAGGGAATCCGGAGGTCCTGGGAACTCTCTGCTGCCTCTGACCTCTCTACCCACAGCATACTTGGCAAATCCTAGGTCCCAGTGAAAGATCTTGTCTCAGAAAACATGGTGGTTGGGACCTGAGACATGAATCAGCAGTTAACAGTACTTGTTGCTTTTACAGAAGCCCCAGCTTTGGTTCCCAGACACACATCATGGTTTACAGCCATACCTAAATTCAGTTTCAGGGGAATCAAGACTCATTTTCATAAAAAAGTAGACTGCCTAAGGAATGGTACTTAAGGATGTCCTCTGAGCTTTACATACATTCATACCTGTGCACCCACATTTATAGAAACACACACACATAAACAACAACAACACAGCTCAGTGTAAGATCGCCCAGTGGCACAGCAGAAAGGACAAGCAGCCTCTCAGACTCTTGCAGTTCCCCAGGCAGTTAGATCTAGGAGACCTCCTCCAGGACACAGGCAGGCTGTGGGCAGGACCAGGAAACTGGATAGCAGGGCGGGGCTGCCTCTGCCTTGTCTACCTGGAGGATATGCCTGAAACTGGCACTGTGGAGGATCTGATATGTCCTAAGGTCTCTTTCTATCAACACTCCTATGTCATTCCTTTAGCCTAGCTCCAGATTCCTTCATTATGTGCAGAGACTCACTAGATGCTTCCAGCTCTCCTGGTCCATCAGTGAGCCAGTGAGACCCCAGAGATGAAGTATGGGCAGGAGCCTCACATCACTACACTGGCGACAGAGGGGGATGATGAACACCATGCATGCCAATGGGCAGCCCTGCTTTATGATCCACATCCCAGCACGTCCCTGGACCCCAACAGCCCCACTTTGCAGGAGTCCCACTACAACCCCAGGAAAGCTCTACTTGGAAAGAGGGGAACCATGGTCCACAACAAGGGCCCAGACCTGACCTTTCCTCCCAAATCACCCTCACTGATCTTTATATCAGCCACAGGGAACTTACCCACAACGACTTCTGCCACCTGAGTAACACAGAATCCATCAGAGTAGGGGCAGGTAGCTGATCCGCAGGATGTCTCATATGGGACCGCCAGGCAATTGTAGCACTTCAGTCCCTGAGCTGAGAAAGAAGCAAATACATGAGGGCTAGGGCATGTCCTTCCTAGCCCAGACCCCTCCTCTCCAAGGTATTTATATTCACACAGCTAATGGCTGCTAGGACAGAGCAAGGACATTATGGCCAGTAATCTCTACCAAAATTAAAAGTGAACCAACAGCCACCTTTGTTTAAATATACTTACATGGTACTGCTGTCTCAGGTAGCCAGCCCTAAAGAGAGACCTGAACCCCAAGAGGTATTAGAGAGACAGTCACCATATTGGGAAGACATAGATACCAAATCTCTGTTGAAGCAGTGACTATATATGGTAATACTTCCTGGGGCCACCAGACACTGTTCTGACCTGTCCCACCCCAAACCTGCAGAGCCGGGCTCTGGGTATTGGAGATGACAGAGCACTGAACTTCCCAGAGTCCAGCTCAAAGCTGAGGTTCACCATGAGACTTCCCGCAATACAGATGTAACTAGAAATATAGGGTGACTGAGAGCTCAGAACCTCTTAGAGCAGGGAAGTTCTAGCATTGGGACCTCATGTGGCATGTGCTGGGCATAAGAAAAAATCAAATGCCAAGAGTTAAGGATTCCAAACCCCTTAACTTCAAAGCTGGGGAGGAAAAGAACCCTCTGCCAATTTGTGTACCCATAGACCAGTGTCCTGACTGGGAGACCAGGGCAGCAGGGTAGAGTCTAAGGACAGGCTGCTCTGGAGGCCAGGGTTTGTGGCAGAGCTACTGACGTCCAACAGTCCTTCTGGCATGTGGTGATGGTTGCAAGGCAGGTGCAGTCAGGTTTACAGATCCAGTAAAGCGCCCCAGCACAGGAGGCTTCACCCAGAAAGCCCATCCCCAACCCCCTGACCCCAGCACATCTGTGACTCTCGTAAGAAAATGAAAGTATAGGTGTACCCACAACCCTGAGGCCCTTTTCCATCTCCATTGTACCCTCCCGCCCCTCTCTCATTTTCCATCTCACCTCTTTCTGCACACAGTAGGGCCATAAGAAGGATGAGCACACAGGACTTCATAGCGTGAGAACTGTTCATCCTTGCAGAAGGAGTGCACAGATAAAACCTTAGAAGGGGGAGTCAGTTAATCGACCCTCAATCACATCCCTGGGCTCTCACATGACTCAGGCATCCAATCTTCCCTCCCTTTAGCCCTCCACACAGCTTTCCCCAAGGAATAGATGTCTGCCTACTTCTCTTATCCTCCACCCACCCAGCTTTCCTTCCTAATCCCACACTCACACCCACAGCCCTATCCTGAGGGCTCTTCCCTTTGCCACCTAGCCGCTCCCTCCTTACTTCCTCTCTGACCAGGCTGCAGGCACAGTGGCAAGGTCTCTCAGATGTGGACTTTCCCTCAGCTCCTCCTCCCAGCTGGCATCCTGAAAGGGGAGGGGTTTCAGGAGTTACCTCCTCCAGGAGGGCATGATTATTGCTTAAAAGTTAGCAAAATTTATTTCCTACCTGTTCAAGTTAGATTTATAGGAGTTGGGAAGGGAGAATCACTCAGTTCGGGAGGGACCATGGTGCAGGATGACTGAAATGGCAGCGGGTCAGGAGCCATGGTTGGCTTGAGCTTGAAATTCAGAAAACAAGGGAAGGAGGCAACTTGCTTGGAGCTTCCTAGTTTTTTGTTTGTTTGTTTATTTGTTTTATTTCATGGCGGGTTTTTTTTTTAATTTTTTATTTTTGGTTGGTTGGTTGGTTTTGAGGGGTTTTTTGTTTGTTATTTTTTTGTTTTTGTTTTTTGTGTTTTTGTTTTTTTTGTTTTTGAGGCATAGTTTCTCTGTGTAGCTTTAGCTGTCCTAGGACTTGCTCAGTAGACCAAGCATGCTCCAACACATAGCTATCAAAGGTTTGCTGCAGCTCCCGCTGCTTCTGCTACTTCCACGTGGTTTCTTCCCATTTCTAAATAGAAGGCATAGGTTGTAGTGGCTAGGACCCCATGCCCCTCCTTCCTATATGCAGGCAAACAACTGACAAATACTAGGAGACTGGCTTTGGTGAGGAAGCCCCTAACAGGCTTTTTTATCCACAAAGTGAGAATCCTGAGCCAAGAACTGACAACTGTGCTGGGCACAGAAAGAGACCTGAGCTGGAAACCACCTGAGATGACATCACAGCAAAAGATCAGGTATGCTCAGAGGACAACTGAGTCCCAAAATGGACCACAGCATCAGTGAAGCTAAGTACATCCAATTAAGCAGGGAAGGCTCCTTACATTCCAGGGCCTCTATCGTAGCACCATTAAAAATCCCTTTTTGAGCCGGGCAGTGGTGGTGCACGCCTTTGGTCCCAGCACTTGGGAGGCAGAGGCTGGTAGATTTCGGGGTTCTGAGTTCGAGGCCAACCTGGTCTACAGAGTGAGTTCCAGGACAGCCAGGGCTACACAGAGAAACCCTGTCTCGAAACCTCCACCCCCCTAAAAAAATTCCTTTTTCACAAGGGTGTGCTGAATCTGAATGTATTTGTACAAGGTAAAATTCAGGCTCAAATAGCATACAGAAAGCAGGGCAGATGACTAGAATCACGTGGGCAGGCTAGGGTTACAACAAGGTCAGTAGGATCAGAGAGCAGGACTGAAGTCAAGTAGGCAAGTGACTGCCACTTCAAGGTCGGTGGGATCAGGTATTGAGGTGTAAAGCAGGAGAACACTGGTGTCTTCCCTGCTGGGGCTATTTTGGTATTCCCATGCTAATTCTCTGGGTCTGCTGGAGGCAAGCACCAGGAAGTTCTGATCTAACAGTTCCTGCTAATGCCCTTAAGTGAGGGAAGCCCTTCAATTACTCTCTAGTATGTAAAACAGTTCTGTCTTCTGTGGGACTGCCCTAAGAATTCTAGGTGCTTGACCTCTGTTGCTAACTCTGAGGACAACCTGTCTCATAAGGCAGATTCCTTGAGAGAAATTCCAAACTAAGGACAGCTTGGAATTAAATTAGGATATGTTGGAAGGTTGTGCTGGCCAGGAGACAATGCTTAATCTTAAGTGTAGCCATATACGAATCATTTCTTGGGGTACCTTTTATAACTAAATAAGAGGGCGGTGTGTAGAGGATTAGAAAGACTAATCTGGAACATGTCTGAGCAAGGAACACGTCAATGACTGAATACCCAGGAGGCACAAACTCCCTTTGAGGTCATAATGCCTCTTGTCCTTAATCAGGCTTTTATCCCCTCCCCCCTGCCCCCGACCCCTCTCCCGGATATAGTGGATTTTACTGGAGTAGACGAGTGCCCTTGGCATCGAAGTAACCAAGGCTAAGTATGATTCACTCATTCCTTTGAGTCATGCGGCAAAGGTTTCATGTTAACTAAGTGTACTTCCTCCAAATGTCACTTGCCCCTCCCCCACGGGCTGTGGTCTCAGGGTGCAGAGGAGCTGGAAGCAGGGTGTTGCAGGGTAGTGTGTACGGTGGGTAGGAATGATGTGGAAGACTGTGTAAAAGGACAGCTCCTTTATTGACATAGAGGGGCTAGATTATATAGCTTGAGTCAGGGGCAGGGGAGGAAAGGGATGGTTTAGGAAGTGCCACACTGGGGGCAGGGGGCTTCCAAGTGTATCAGGTGGATTAGCACACTGCCAATCACGTGATTTCTAAGAAGACAGTTCTCTGCTGGGAAACAGAAACCTAACTGGCTTTATCATGACTTGGCTTCTGTCTCTGTGGAGTTGAGTAGGCCTAAGCCTGATTAGGGTAGGCTGCAGCCCCACTCCTGCAGAGTTCCAGGAGAGCTGTCCAGGAGTATGGGCAGTGCCATCATTTCTTCTACCCTCCCACATACAGCCCTACCCCCAGTTATCTGGCAGCAGCCATGTATGCATGACTAGGTATAAAAGGGGCGGCTTGCCTCCTCCTCACTCTCTTCTCTTGCTCTCTTGCTCTCTTCTCCCTCCGTCTCTTCTCTTCCCATTCCTTTTCCCTTTCTCTCTCCATGTGCTCATAGCTGACCTATACTCCTCTCTTCTCTCTCTCTCTCTTTCTTCCTCTCTGCCTTTCTCTGTCTCTACTTCCCCAATTCCCCTCCCCATGCCCTAAACAAACTTTATTCTGTACTATACAGTCCTGTGGCTGGTACCTCAGGTGAAGGGATGCCTCAGCATGGGCCCACAGAAGCACCCCCTCCCCCCACACCACACCTCCATAGGCACCCAGTTAAAATCAAGCGTTTTTCAAATTTGGCTCCACATTGTGGTAGTGATCTTCTTCCCCCACGTTAGCTGACAGTGTGTGGCCATCTGAGGCTCGGCAGTCACAGGGAGGCGTCTTTGTAGGAGCTTTGTATGTGAATAACAGGTTGGTGCTTTGTGCTGGTTCATGCCCAGTCATAAGCACTAGATTCTTCCCTTCACAGCATCCTGGCTATTTTCATATAGTCGTTGTCTTGTTATTTATGTGAGTTAAAGCTTTACAAAAGTCAGTCCATCTTGATTCTGAAAACACTTGTTCCATAGCTCCATCCATCTGTGTGATGAGGCAAGCCAGTGCTGAGGTCCCTCCATCTTGTACCCTTGCTAAGGCCACTTCCAGGTTTAACTAGAATCTGATCTCCTTCATGGAGAATCCATTGAAAACTACCTTACTTTCTTCTAGGAACCAAAGTTCAGGATGTTCTAGCTAACTTATCTTAGTCTTTAGTAAAAC
Organism: Montemys delectorum; assembly: GCA_019843815.1. Taxonomy (NCBI): domain Eukaryota; kingdom Metazoa; phylum Chordata; class Mammalia; order Rodentia; family Muridae; genus Montemys; species Montemys delectorum. The sequence continues at coordinate 10,779 of JADRCD010158352.1, forward strand.
TGCAGGGTTTGTGTGAAACAACCCCTCTCCCCTCCCCACCCCC
>JADRCD010158352.1:11221-22642 GCA_019843815.1 Montemys delectorum
CCCTAACTGATCTTGGTAGCTTCTGTTAAAATCCCTTGCTTCAAATTCCTTCCTTCTTCAAAGCCCCTGTGCCTGAGATGCCAGGATGTGGTTTCAGTCTTCAACAACTCTATTATCTGGCTCCTCAGGGCCACAGCTAGTTACCCTACCCTTGGGTGTGGTCCCAGATGTCTGGAATAAAGACTTTCAATTGATTTTACACTTGGAGTGAATGTGTGAGTGGCCATCTCTGGTCATCTCCCAGTAATATCTGTTACATATGCCTTGAAAACTATGGAAGTTTTGGACCTATTGACACAGAAATTCAGCTCTCACCTCAAAGGGGATAAAAGAGGATTCATTCTGAAGCCAAATATGAATGAGGATGGTCTGGGGAAAAGCCTGAGGTTACATCTGATAAGTTATTTCTCTGCCAGTGAAATGAGCCAATTCAGGCCAGATTTTGAAATATATACATGCATGCTTATTGGAAAGGTACTCTTGGGCAGGTTCACTGACCCCAAGGACTAAGGCAAGAGAGGTTGCTGAGGGGAGGGAGAGAAAGTGAGAGAGAAAAAGGGGGAGAGAGAGGGAGAGAGAGAGAGAGAGAGAGAGAGAGAGAGAGAGAGAGAGAGAGGGAGAAGGAAAGGGAGGAGAGGGAGAAGGAGAGGGAGAGGGAGAGGAGGGAGAGCAGGAGGGGACAGAGAGACCAAAATGTAGGGATTATATAGGGAATAGGGAAGAACCTCTGTGCAGCCCAGCCTCTGGGCTAGAAATTTAAGGGTTAGGGGACAGGATATGCCATTGCCAGGTAAGGACAGAGGGATGCTGGGAGAACATGGAGGCCAAGTCTGCTTTGGTCTGCAAAGTATGCACCTCAGTCTGAGGTGCACAGAGGGCCAGCTTCTGCACTCTCCTGCACAAGTCTCCCTTCCCCCTAGGATCTCTCCCATAGCAAGCACCATTAGACTTGCTTCTGCTGCTTGCCTCTGCACTTAACCTGAGAAGCACAGTAAGGCTTGCTTCTGTGGCTTGCCCCTGCACTGCCCCTCAGAAGCCCTGCTCCCCCTCCCTCTTGCAGCAAACTTGGGGATTCATTCCACCTCCCTAGCTGCTCTGAGGAGACTCATGGAGGGTCAGGTGCCAGCCAGAGTAAGACAAATGATCAAAACTCCTCAGCTTCTGTGGCTCCAAGGCCAGCACTCTCCCAGATAACCAGGTGCAGTTGGTGCCTGTCCTTGAAGAAAGGAGATTCGGGTCCCATGCTTAAATAATAGAAAAGAGGTAATCAGAGGTCACAGACAGTTCTGGCTAGCCATAAAACTAGTACCTGATAGCCCCACAAAAGACACTCTTTAACCCCTGTCCCAGCCTGGCAGTTCTGTCCTACCAAATGGTACTGTGTCAGAGTTATGGCTTACCTAACCTGCCTCCCATACCCTTGACTCTAAGCATTCAAAGACTTTCTAATCACTCTGTATATAAGTGTTAAAGCACTCAAGCTGGGGGTCTCACACTGAACCTGTGCTGTAGGGGTATTCCATCCGGAGTCAAGACTCCAAATAAGAGGACTCTTTAGAAAATTGCAGAGGACTTCACAATTCTTGAGCTCTTCTGGGTTTCCCGAGGAATCAGGGCATAACAAGTCCCTAGTACCCAGGATCTGAAACCAAACAACCCCAAGTGCCATGTATCAATATGATGAAGTTTTATAGTAACAACAAAGAAAGTCCTAAATGGAGGAGCTTTTCAAACACACTAGTGAAAACATCAGGAAAGTGGTTACAGAGAATTCAGGACACTTCTGCTATAGGCTCCAGGTGGAATCTGATGACTCATGGGCTTCTGGTTGGAGGAAGCTAGGGTTTTATTAATGCATTCCTAAAGATTCTGTTAGTCATGGGTTGTTACATCAGAAGGGAAGTGACCAAGGAATAGCCATTCAGCATGGTTATGAAATCCTGAGATAAATTACAATAACTCTGAATCTGCAGCACTGTAACCTCTGCACTGTAAGTCTCAGACGTTCTGTTCTTTACCAGCTTTGGAGATGATTCAGTGCAAGGTGCAGCTCCTTTCTGGAACTTTCCTTTGAAGTCCCCACCTCCATTTCCTGGTAGACATCCGGTTTGCCACTACTTAAGGCCTAGTAGTAAGAAGGTATTACCCCTGGCCTTGGGAAGACACAGGACATTCTGGGTGCTCCAGGGATTAGAACATTTTGTATCAATTTTGTATCCCCTCTGCCTTAAAGAGAGTTCATTCAGTTGGGCCTATCAATCGCCTGGCCAAGAGATGGCCCTCTTGGGAAGGCTGACTCATCTAAAGTCATGCTGCAATGGGAACATGGTTCTGTTATAAAAAGGAACAAGATGCTGAATGGTCTGAACTTGGGATGGGCCCTCGATTATGTGAAAGAAGCCAGGCCCAGGTGTGAACTGCTTGGCATGGTTTACACAAAGTATCCAGAACAGATGAATTTGTAAAGATGGAGGGATGAATTTGTAAAGGTTGTCAGAGTTTGGAAAAGGGTGAAGATTGTCTCCATAATAGATGTGACATCGCCTGTGGAGGGTGACATTTGCTCGTGGAGGGATGGAAAGGTGGGCTTACAGACAGCACAGACATACTAGGCATTTTCCCTGGGCACAGGGATTATGATCATGTGTCCTGTTTGTACAGTAAGTGCTCTTCCTCATGAGCCACTTCCCCACCCCAGGCTGGGCTCACACTCATATTCTTCCTGCTTGCCTGTCCCCAGTGCTGGGACTGCAGGTCAGCACAACCACAACCGGCTTAAGATTTTTATTCTTAAGTCCGGGGTCTCTGTTATTGCTTGTATTCTGGTGTAAGACACCATCACCAAATCCAGGTCCAAGGAATTCTCCTGTGTTGTAACAAGTGTAGGTTGGGTATGCCAGGAAAAGAGGAAATGAGAGTCCAAAAGCTCATCTTTCTAAATAACGCAGAAAGGTAAGGGAAAGACTTACCCTTTGGAGGCTGAGCTCTATATCAGGGGAAGGGGGCCCTGCCTCAATCCCAAATTCAAGTGCACAGAAGAGCGCCCCTAGAGGCAGAATTTAGCATTACAACCAGCAAATTTATGGTCCTCATGAGTGAGAACAGGTGCTTTGGGCTGGTTCTAAGTGGTTTTCTCTGAAGAGCATTATCTGAAACAAACAAGTACAAAAACTGAAAATTAAGCCGCTGTCCTCCTTAAAGGCTGAGGAATGTGTCAATGAATTTCTGCTTAGCTCTTTAGATGAAACTGTGGATCTATTTGGGTTGATTGTAATTATTTTATTTTATTAATTTTCTTTTTTTAGTGTGGTGTGTGAGGTAAGGATCACTCCATTCTGACGGTACTCAGCTGTCCCAGAACCAGCTGTGCAAACACTGTTATTCTGGACACAGACAGACATGGCATAACTGTTAAAAATCACCCCACCATGTACATGAGGGTGGGCTTCTGGATTCTGCTCCCTCTCGTCCCTTGTATGTTTGTATTACATTGGTTTTGTTTCATTTCGTTTGAGACAGAATATCAAGTAACCCAGGAACTTGTTAAGCCTGTGAGGATGCTCTGGAATTTGTGATCCTCCTGTCCTTGCCTTCGGAGTCCTGGGATTACAGACTTGCCCCACCAAATTCCATGACTCCTCCAATTTCATGTGAATTTCAGGAGGCACCACTCCTTTTCTTTTTCATCCTCTCTCTATTCTCCCTCCCTTCCTTCCTTCTCTCCAGTCTCTCCATCTTCCACCTTACAATCTGTGTTTGAGCCCCAGGATCCACACAGTAGAAGGAGAACTCCTGTAAGCTGCCTTGTGACCTCCACAAATGCACCCGTCACATACAAATTTGCACATAAATATATATGATTAATAAATAATAAATATTAATTAATTAAAAACCCTTCCTAATTTTAAGCCTGGAATACCCTTCCATTTATTTAGGCCTGTCTTCACTTTTTTCACGGCTTTTAATGTACCAGGCTTGTGCCACTCTGTTTAAAATAATTGGTAGGCTTCTGCTTCTTCTTTAGGTTATTGTAAAAAGAACTGTTTCCTTCACTTCTTCTTGCTCTTGATTGGTAGCCTATAAGAAACATCACTGGCTTTGTGTGTTGACTTCATATCCTGCATTTTCACTGAGTTTCCCCCCCTTAGCTCTTCCTACTTTTTACAGAACCTGATTGATGGTTCTCCTTCTCCAGGTAAATTCTTTAATAGAGGGTGTGGAGAACAGGACATGGAGAACACACCTGTGATCCCAGCACTGAAGGACCTCAAGTTCAAGGCCAGACTGACTTTCAGAGGGTTGGAGGCAAGAGCCTGAGAGCCTTGTGGACAGAGCTAGTTCCTCTCCTTGGCCAGCAGGTGGCATCTTCTACCTCAGTCTTCAGGTGGTTATCTCTGCACACCTCCATGCCCTGATCTCTTCTTTCTGGAGATCATTCCAGTTGGGTAAAATCTACTCTAATGGCCCCATTTTGTCTTAGTTAATAGTCCTGTGGCAATACAGCTGACACACTAGGGACACTGGGGACTCAGGACTTACACATGAGGCTGCAACATTTGAAGGATAAAAAGCTACTTTGAATTTTCTTCAGTTGTGTGTTCATGTTTGTGATGGTTTGTATATGCTTGGCCCAGGGACTGGCACTATTAGGAGGTGTGGCCTTGTTGCAATAAGCCTGTCACTGTGCACATGGGCTTTAAGACCCTCTTACTAGCTCCCTGGAAGTTAGTCTTCTTCTAGCTGCCTTCAGAATAAGAGGTGGAACTCTAACTCCTCTAGCCCCAACTTGGCCTTTGTGCTGCCTTGCTCCTGCCTTGATGATAATGGACTGAACCTCTGTATTAGTCAGGGTTCTCTAGAGTCACAGAACTTATGGATGGTCTCTATATAGCAAGGGAATTTGTTGATGACTTACAGTCTGTAGTCCAACTCCCCAACAATGGTCAGCAGCAGCTATGAATAGAAGTCCAAGGATCTAGCAGTTGCTCAGTCCCACAAGGCAAGGAGGTGAAGAAGAGAGAGCCTTCCTTATTCCAATGTTCTTATGCAGGTCTCCAGCAGAAGGTGTGGCCCAGATTAAAGGTGCGTGCCACCATGTCTGGGTTTGGGGCTTATTTCCTCCAAGATGACCTTGAACTCAGAGATCTCCTTGACTTAGTCTTCTGGGATTCATTGCCACTATACCACAAGATCTCCATGCTAAGATCCAGGTCAGAAACTTGTGTCTTCCAGCCTCAAGATCAGGGTCACAGGTTAGGCTTTCCAACTCTGGATTGTAGTTAATTCCAGATATAGTCAAGTTGATAACCAGGAATAGGCACTACAATACACCCCTTGTCAACTTGACACAAATAATATCCTATGTCCACTTGAAACAATAACAAGATCATGAATACTCCTAACATGAGAATTGTGCCAATTTCTAAGTATATCTATCCTACTTTTACATTCTGAAACTGGGGAAATGACCACAGGATGTTTTTGGGGACCTACTGTGAGTCAGACATCAGTCAAAACTCCATTAATCCCTGTCCTCCATAAGCCCTGACTTTAACTGGAGGGCCACCTCATCTTCCTTATTGTATGAGACAGGGTTTCTCTGTGTAGCTCTGGTTGTCTTAGAACCCACTCTACAGACCAGGTTGGCTTTGAACTCACAGAGATCTGCCTGTCTGTGCCTCCTGAGTGCTGGGATTAGAGGTCTGTGCCACCATATTGGCTAAAAGATTTAGAAATAAACTTCAGATGCGTTCCAAAGTTTAGGAGACAGTGGAGCAGTAAGGATAAACCTCCAAGAGAAAAACACAAAAACAAAACAAGCAAACAAGCAAACAGTGAAGTCTTCCCATAATACAGGGAGGTTAGAAAAGGCGACCAAAATAACTTAAGGTCATGGGATGGGGCAGATCAGGCTCCAGGAAACAGAGCTAGAATTATGTTTAACAATACAGCATAAAGGTTTCCTGCCTTCAGAATGGAATCAGGCAGGTTCCTCTTTTCCTCCTCATGTTATCCCTGTCAAATCCTTGAGTGTCTCCAGTGTTATGAATGGCAGTTGAGAGGTTCCCTGAAAAAATAAAAACTTTGGAAATAAAGTCTCTTAGGGAAGCAGATTGCAACAATGGCTGTTAATCATTCATGGCTCTGGGAGCATCTGAAAGCTTGGTTGAATCCTGGAATTTCCTCACAGCTTCATCAAATATAGTCTAACTAACATAGCAGCCAATCAGAAACCCACCCATGTAACTTCCCTGGAGCTCATCAATAAAGGGCTTAGATTACCTAGCCCTCCCTAAAGTCCCTCTAGTTTTCCATACAAGGCTTGCTCCCTTGGCCTGGGCTTGCCATTTTAATAACTGCATCACGAATGTTATAGAAGTAAATAGAAAGGAACCAGTAACTGTGAGAAAGGCTTAAGGAGAGGTTATGGATTCAGAAACATTCTCTAATATGAATTATTTTGGATTAGTAAGTGAAGGGTTAGCTGGGCTGTGATGGCACACACCTTTAATCCCAGTACTTGAGAGACGGAGGCAGGCAGATTTCTGAGTTTGAGGCCAACCTGGTCTACAGAGTGAGTTCCAGGACGGCCAGGGCTATACAGAGAATCCCTGTCTCAAAAAACCAAACCAAACAAAACCAAACAAACAAAACAAAGCAAAACAAAGAAAGAAAGGAAGGAAAGAAGGAAAGAATGAATGAATGAAGGAAGGAAGGAAGGAAGGAAGGAAGAAAGGAAGAAAGGAAGAAAGGAAGAAAGAAGGAAAGAAGGAAAGAAGGAAAGAAGGAAAGTGACGGGTCCTTTTTATCCCTTTTTGTCTGCACTCAGAAACTGGACCATAAACAGTTTGCTCCCCATCCCAAGCTTAAGGCACTTTGCTTCTGCAGCTGATCAGAAGAGCAAAACTGCAACAGGTCTGTGATACTGGACAGAATCTCTACACTCAGAAGGGAGGACTGTGACCTGCGGTTCCAGCCATCAACCCTCCTGCTCTTCTTCAACCACAACTAGTCTCAGAAGATGCTAGAATATAGAGGAACCAGAAGATTAACTGAAAGAGACACTCGATGACACTACTTGCATGATGGGGTGAGACTTGGTGGCGATTTAGCTTCTCAGAAATTATGGATGTTCCGGTAAGTGACCTCACCCATCGATTGTAAAAAAAGCCCCATAAGTTTGTTGGGATTGTCACTTGAATCTCTCATAGATGCCTTGCGATTGTTTGCAGAGCTTTGCTATCTGCTGCTCTTTGCTTCACATAGGCTAGTTCATCCACGAGCCAATGCCTAGCGCAGCATGTGAAGGATTTACAGAGACAACTTTCCTTGTTTGCTCTCTTCCTCCTACCACTGTGCTGGGTTATGTGCTGATGGTGGTGAACATGGTTTGCTTTCATGATAGATTCTAGGGTAACAAGGAAGGAATTTTTTAATGGTGCAAGAGTAGAGGCCCGGGAATGTAACAGAATTTTAACAGAACCGTTGTGTCTTCCAGAGTTAGCCCTGAGGATTGGAAGCAGTCTTCAGGTTTGGTATTCAGTCCTGGAAAGGCTGACTCCCCACTGCTCCTTGAGAATCCTGACTTCAGCCTACAGAGTTTCTCTTTCTTTGATAAATCATCCTGCATAACCCACAACACTGACACTGGAGTTGGATGTACACGTGGAACCATCCAGAAAGGACACAAAGAACGAGACTCTTGTCTCAGCCCTGAGGCTTCCATCAGGAGAATCTGCCTGATCTTCTCTGAGCCTCTGGCTTCCTTCACTTTGCAGCCTTGCCTGCTTAAGTGGATGCGCTCAGCTTCACTCACTCTGTGGTCCATTTTGGGACTCAGTTGTCCTCTGAGCATAGCTGTTCTTTTGCTGTGGTGTCATCTCAGGATTATTTCCAGCTCAGGGTCTCTCTCTGTGCCCAGCCTTCCTACTCTAACCTGTAGCAGTGCCTTGCAGACAGTTAAGTGGGGCTACTCAGTGGGCTCTAAGCTCCATGACGTTGGAACACTCAGACTCTGGCTTGCTGTGGGAGCCCTGCTGTTAGTCCCAAGGATGGGCCACAGATGCCATCAATATTGGGGTAATTAGTAAGGTTTAAGTTATTAGAATACTATACCACATGGTGATGATGTAGAGACCAGGGAAACTCGTGTCCTTTGTAGGACACGTTGGACTAGGATCTCATAGATGAAGGGGCAGGGGACATACATACTGGAGCAGGGGTGAATGAGTATGTGGCTTCTTCCTGGAGGCTTCTGGGCAGCAGGGACACTGGGGCCATTCATCCTCTGCATAAGACTGCCTGTGCCATGACAAACATCCCTGGCTCTAGCTACCAGATGCTAATAACACACGCAGCCCCATACATCACCCAACACATCAGACACTGCTTAGTAACTTCCATCCCAGTTGTCAGTTCTTCACTCAGAACTCTCACTTTGCAGATACAGGAGCCTGTTCAGGGCTTGCTCACCAGAGCCAGTCTCCAAGTATTTGTCAGTTGTTTGCCTGCTTATAGGAAAGAGGGCCATGGGCTTCGAGCCACTGCAACACATATCCTCTACTTAAAAAACAGAAAAAAGTCAGATGATGGTGACAGAAGCAGCAGGAGCTGCAGTACAGGCATTTGATGGCTATGTGTAAGAGCCTGCCTGGTCTATAGAGCAAGTCCAAGAACAGCCAAAGCTACACAAAGAAACTCTGTCTGAAAACAAAACAAAACAAAACAAAACAAAACAAAACAAAACAAAACTAGGAAATTGCTGAGCAATTTGCTTCCTTCTCTTGCTTCCTAAATGGCAAGCACAAGTCAACTGTGGCCCCTGCCCTTCTACCCTCTTAGTCCTCCTGCACAATGGTCCCTCCCCAACTGAGAGGTCCTCCTTCCCCAACTGTTATACAAATCTGGCTAAGTCTTACACAGGAAACATGTTGGCCTGGAGAAAGAAAGTACTGACACCCTCTTCTCTCATTTTCAGGATGCCAGCTGGGAGGAGCTGAGGGAAAGTATAGTACTTACTGCAGTCCACATCTGAGAGACCTTGCCACTGTGCCTGCAGCCTGGTCAGAGAGGAAGTAAGGACTGGTGTCAGGAGGGAGCTGCTAGGTGGCAAAGGGAAGAGCCCTCAGGATGGGGCTGTGGATGTGAGTGTGGGATTAGGAAGGAAAAGCTGGGTGGGTGGAGGATAAGAGAAGTAGGCAGACATCTATTCCTTGAGGAAAGCTGTGTGGAGGGTTGGAGGGAGGGAAGATTGGATGCCTGAGTCATGTGAGAGCCCAGGGATGTGATTGGCAGTCTATTAACTGACTCCATCTTCCAATGTTTTATCTGTGCACCCCTTCTCGGAGGATGTACAGTTCTCATGCTGTGAAGTCCTGTGTGCTCATCCTTCTTGTGGCCCTACTGTGTGCAGAAAAAAGGTGAGATGGAAAATGAAAGAGGGGTGGGAGGGTACAATGGAGATGGAAAAGGGCCTGAGGGTTGCGGGTACACCTGTACTTACATTTTCTTACCAGTGACACAGATGTGCTGGGGTCAGGGGATTGGGGATTGGCTTGTGGTGGGTGAAGCCTCCTGTGCTAGAGGTATTTTCGTGTTTTATTGGGTCTGTAAACCTGCCAGAGCCTGCTTTGCAACCATCATCAAGTGCCAGCAGGACCCTTGGACCTCACTACCTTTGCCACAAACCCTAGCCACCAGAGCAGTCTGCCTGTAGACTCTACCCTGCTCTCCTGGACTCCCAGTCAGGACACGGGCCTATGGGCACACAAACTGGCAGAGGGTTCTTTTCCTCCCCAGCTTTCAAGTCAAGGGCTTTGGAACCCTTAAGTCTTGGTATTTGATTTTTTCTTATGCCAGCCTATGCCACATGAAACCCCAATGGTAGAACTTCCCTACTCTAAGAGGTTCTGAGCTCTCAGTCACCCTATACTTCTAGTTACATCTGTATTGTGAGAAGCCTTGTGGTGAACCTCAGCTTTGATCTGGACTCTGGGAAGTTCAGTGCTTTGTCATACTCCATTACCCAAGGACAGCTCTGCAGGTTTGGGGTGGGACAGGTCAGTACAGTGCTTCCGGTCTGGTGGCCTCAGGAACTACTACCATGCATACTGCTTCAGCAGACATTTGGTATCTATGTCTTCCCAATATGTGACTGTCTCTCTAATGACTCTTGGGATGCAGGTCTCTCCTGTGGGGCTGGCTATCTGAGAGGTTAGAGTTAAGGTATAGTAAAATAGTCCTATCCAAAGTGGCGTCTAGCTGAGCACTGTCCAATTCTTTAAGGCCATTTTTTTCAATGGGTGCAGCACCCCAAGATCCTCTTTTTTAGTTTTCTAGGAACTTCCAGTGGTGTAAAACCAGATCCTTGGTCTTGATGCAGAAAGGAATGTGTGGATGCCCCTGGAATTAAAAGCAGTAAGAAAGGTGTTCAGGGAAGGAATAATGGTTGGAAGAGAAATGAGTGGTAGTTTCACAAGGATGAGTGATATAAATGATCCATTAACACCATCTGTACTATCATAAGAAGGAAGCAACTGAAGGCATTTTGAATACAGGCCAAAAAACATTTAAGTTTCTAAGACCTCCCTGGGTGACTGACATTCTGCTTGGCAGAGAGAGACAGGCACATGATTAACTGATATCCTGATTGTCAAGTTAAGATGTGAACGCTAGGCAAGTTACCCTGCCACAGTAAATAAACCAACCTGATCAGGCCTAGGTATAATGTTATGGCCTAGTAACGATTACCTATGTAGCCTGGCATTTTGTGCCATTACTGATGGTATAAGGAAATTTTCTCATTCGCTGTTACTAGGAAACTTTCTCAGTTATGAGAGGCTTTGTCCATGTCGGTGGTCCTTCCATGAGGGTGTTTCCACTCGCTGGGAGGTTTGTGCTTTCATCACATTCATTAACAGTTCAAAATGCAACTCTTCATGAAGACCCTGTCCGGCAAGACCATCACCCTGGAAGTGGAGCCCAGGGACACCATCAAGAGTGTGAAGGCCAAGATTCAGGATAAAGAAGGCATCCCACCTGACCAGCAGAGTCTCATCTTTGCAGGCAAGCAACTGGAAGATGGCCTCACCCTCTCTGATTACAATATCCAGGAAAAGTTGACCGTTCAACCGGTCCTGCTTTGTATAGGTAACCACAATAAGATTGGACCTGAACCAACTGCCTGGCAACATCTCCTGCATCTATGTATAAGCTTTTTATGGTTTTGCCCCTGGGATGGACCCCAAAATAAGAGAGATACCTACACCAATAGAAGAAGCTATTTGGTGAGCAAGCCAGCTCAGTCAGTCAATAGTGTTTCAAGGGAGGGGGTGAGGACTGAAAAGAAAAAAACAATTAGACAACACTATGACATGACTCCAGCCAGTTCTGAGGCTGACACCGTTTATTTTTTTTTTTTTT
>JADRCD010158353.1:0-31885 GCA_019843815.1 Montemys delectorum
GAGGGAGGGAGGGAGAGGGAGGAAGGGAGAAGGAGGGAGGGAGAAGGAAGGAGGGAGAAGGAGGAAGGGAGAAGGAGGAAGGGAGAAGGAGGGAGGGAGTGGAGGAAGGGAGAAGGAGGAAGAGAGAAGGAGGAAGGGAGAAGGAGGAATGGAGTGGAGGAAGGGAGAAGGTCACATAACCAAAGCAGTGGGCTCTCTCATCGTCCTAAAACTATACATCACAGATATTATTCCACTGTTGGGAAGAAAGACCAAGACCAAAGCAACTGTCTAAGTGAGTGAGGACTTGCTTATTGTTTCAAAGGGTGAGTCTATGGTCATCACAGTGCAGAGCTTTGCAGTGGGCAGGCAGTCATGGCACTGGAGCAGAACTGAGAGCTTACTCTGATTCTCAAGCAGGAAGCTGAGTCAGAGAGGCAACCTGAAGATCAGAATGTAGCTCTCAACTCCTGCTTCAGAGCATGCCTGCCTGCCTGATCACCGCCATGATGGCCATGGAGTCACCCCTGAAACTCTAAGCCCCCACTTAAACGCTTCCTCTTATACATTGCCTTGGACCTGATGCCTCCTCACAGCAATAGAGCAGTTGCATCAAGTAACTCTCTAGAGACTACAAACCAAATGGGACAACCAGATGAGAGAGAGAGAGAGAGAGAGAGAGAGAGAGAGAGAGAGAGAGAGAGCTCACAAAGCTTTTAGAGATAGGATATAACAGCTAGGCCTCTAGGAGTTTTCCACCCTCAGATTCTTCCTCCATCTTTGCTGGCCACCTGGAGACCACCCTGCATAGAGATGAATACACAAAAAGCTTCTCATTTCTCTAGTAGTACATCTCTTATGAAGATTGAGAACTTTGTTGGTTTTTAAAAATATTTATTTATTTATGTATTGTGGAAGAGAGGTCAAAGACAACCCAGGAGAACCCTTTATTTCCTTCTACCGTGTGGGTCCTGGATAGAAAAATTCTGATTATCCAGCTTAGCCACATGTTGCTTTACCTGCTGAGGCATCCTGCTAGGCCCAGATATACTTTGTGAATATAGTGCATAGGTCAGGAGTGTGAGATAGTCTTAGGACTTCAAAGGAAGTAACCCCCCCCCCAACAAAAGAGCTCTTTTTCTGCATTTTGCACTGCACTATAATATAGATCTGTGGTGGCCAGGGCATGAGCATGTGGAGAGAAACAGTGCATGGAAGAGATCAACAGATAGAAAGGCAAGGTAAGCCCTTGGAATCATCCCCACAGGAAATGGGCCACACTGGACATCTGGTGCATGTGGGTGAACCAATCCTCTCTTGCCTAAGGCTCTATGAACTCAGATCGTTTGACTTTCTACCATTTGGGCACCATGCGTCAAGGCCCACTTCTGTGCATGCATATCGGAGACTTTATCTGCCTGGTGTTTGCAGCTCGATCCTCATAGTGCCCAGGCACTGATGTCCAACCATTTATAAAGCTATGATGGGCAGAAGACACTGAACATGGGCATAGCTGTTTCCTCTTCTGAGGAGCTGGACATTTATCAACACTAATGATTTTGTGTAAATCATTAAAAATAATTGAGTCACCAGGTGGAAACTTATTTTCTCTGTGTCAACAATCTCATGCAAAAATCAGGTGACTCTTGCTCCATTAAGCTTAAGCTAAGATTAAAAAAAGACTTTCACCTGGGATGTTTTTCTTTCTAGTTTCTAAAAGACCCAGTAGGGAGGAATAAAATCACACGGTGATTATTGAGCATTTCAGGAGCATGAACCACGGGCTTGCTGGGATTTGAATGTTCTGTGTTGAAACCTTATTAACACTTAAAGGGTAGACATGGAGATTGACACGCAGTTAAATCTAGGCTGCCTGATCATGCTATGAAAAAAGTAGAAGTCTCCTGAGACTTTTCTAGGTAGTTTAAATTTTATATATTTTTCTGTGTTTTCCATCTCATCGTTTATTCATGCCTATGGCCCCATTACAGAGTTGTACAGCCCAAGATATAGAAAGATCCTGTGGCTGATAGAGTATCCTATAGTGGATTGTCAGTGGAGATAGTCTCTAATTTTTTTCCTAAAGCAAGAACATCATCTACTAAAGTTGAATATCAATTAAGATGATTAAAAACATAATAAGATCTACAGGTATTCTACCTAATGTTTGGACATATATTTAAAATTATTGAAAAGGTGACTCTGTGGGTAAATGCTCATCACATACACCTGAGGACCTGAATTCAGATCTCTAGAATGCATGCAAATGCCCACCTGTAATTCCAGTGCTCAGAAGACAAATGCATGGGATCGTCAAAGCAAGACGGCAGGGCAGACTAGTTATATAGGTCAACTATGGGTTCAACTGAAAGTCTGCCTTGAGGCAGTGGAGAAGGATCAAAGAAGACTGTCTTCGTGTGGATGTGCACACACAAACATGTTGGTGAGAACACACACATGAACACAAATGACATACATTTGAGGGAGGAAAAATAATGAATAAATGAATAAATAAATAAATAAATAAATAAATAAATAAATAAAAAAAATTAGAGACAAAAATGGGTAGGGTCAGTTTATTAGACTCCCTGGTTTCTTAGGTTGTGATGAATAACTGGCCATGAATATGCCATGGCCATTAACTCCTTCTTGCAGTCTTTCATGTTCATCAGCCTATCAAATACATGATGGAGTTATAAAAAACAGCGCCCTGACTGAGCATGGGGATGCACGACTTTAATCTCAGCATTCCCGCCCAGGCAGAGGCAAACAGATCTCTGCTAGTTCAAGGCCATCTTGGTCTACTTAACCAATTTAAGGTCATCAAGCATCAAGGATGAGATGTTGAGCCCTGTCTCCCCCCACCCCACCCCCACAAAAAAAGGTATATTTACTTTCATATGTAAAAAAAATTGCAATTACTGATCCATTATCCCTCTATTTAAAATTTTTTGAAACTTCTGCTGGTTGACCTCACCTCAGTTTACATAGTCGTGGCTTATCTCTGGGCTTTGCGATTATTTTAAATTCTCAGTGCAAATGTGTTAAAGAAAAGGAGAAAGTAATAAATGAGAGGTGGAGCAAGAAAGGCGGGAGACAGAAAATGGTAGGATCCAGCTTCTAGCAATCTCATCGCTATTACCACCTCTCACTGCATTATCAACAGTTTCATATTCTGTATTAACTTTTGATGAATTTCCTTAAAGGTGTTTTGGGTGTTAAGGAAGATTTCTAACATAGATTTATATTAAAATGACCTGTTAGTCATGACCAGAACCACATTCCTCAACCAACAAGCCCTCCCTCATATCCCACCTCAGATGACTAGCCTTGGGGTGCTTCTGCTGGGGTGCCCACATGCGAGCCATAGCATCTTGCAACCAGCAGCACCCAAGCCCCGCCCCAGTGGCTCCATCTCTGTACGCTGAGTTCTACACTGGGTGTGTCCCACAGCCTCTGTACTTCAAAGCCTTGTGATGTTCATCTCCACCTAGACTCTCTACACCCTTTTGGACATATTTTTCTCATACAGATAGGAAATCACCACAAGAATGTGAGTTAATTTACAAAAGTGTTTGTATTCACCTATGAGACACCTTCCAAAGCTAAAGCCAAGCTTTCCTCTAGGAGGAAGGATGAGCCACACCACCTCAATCAGCCAACAGTTGACACCTAAAGCATTGCACCTGCATCTTTGGTGGTTTTCTCAGAGAAATGGTTCCAATTCTCCTCTTTTCTGTCCCTGTCCCATGAATAGTGTGAGTGTGGAGATCTTTCACTAGACAGCAGAGTATGTGGGAGGAAGCACGGGTCTGGCTGTGGTTTGCATAGCTGATAGTATTGTGTGGACATATGCCTCACAGCCTGCTGGGAATGAGGGTCCCATGGAGATAACCAGGATTGATGATTCATCCTAATCCCAGCTGCAGCTAACAGCTGCATCCTAACCCTAGCAAAGCTGAGACAAGCTCCCTGCAGCTAACCATCAGGGGAAGGGTGGGATGAACCTCTTCCAGTCCACCCACCACTGGCACTCTGTGGCTGAATGTCTATTTCATCTGCAGTTTCCAAGTGACTTGTGATTCAGTGCTGGCTTATGGCTCTATCTTTCCTTTCTCAGTAAGTTTTATTTTTAAATGATAGGCATTTGTTGGTGCGAATATTTCTTAAATTTAAAATATTCAAATTTCTATTAATTGATTTACCCAACAATCCTTAATGGTCATTCCTTAAAACAAATATTCTGGGTGTTTTTACTAATTATTCATATTTTCATTATTTTTGTGAGATTTTTCAATAGAGATACAGTTTTATTAAATAAAATCATTTCTATTTTGATGTTGAAATAGCTTCCATCTCTGACTGATGTTTCATATATTATTTAATTTTAATTCTTTTTTGTTTTGTTTTTATGAGACAAGGTCTCATTATTTAGTCCTTAATGTCCTGGAAGTTCACCAGATAGACTGGGCTGGCCTCAGACTCACAGAGATCTGCCTAGCTCTGGCTGTGTTTCCATCTCCAGAGTACTGGGATTAAAGGCTTGATCATAATACCTTAATATTTTAAGTTTTCAAGTATTCTTTTCTTTAAATAAATAAATCTCATGCTACCTTTGTCAGGAGTTAGTGAATAGCTGAGTGAGTTCCCCTTCTTACCAAGGTCAAGGCTAACAACCAACATTTCTCAGGCTCTTGCTGTGTTCTACACATTGTGGTGCATTTTATAATTTAATCTTCATAATAATCAAACTAAGTGAGTGCTTAATATTTTTCAGGTTAGAGAGATTAATTTACTTGCTAAAGAATAAAATTAAGCCAGCCTTGTTAGCTCACATTCCCAATCCCAACACTTAGTAAGCTGAGGCAGGAGTATGGGAAGTCTTCACATAGTTTGAAATTCATAGTAAGAACTTGCCTAAATATGTAACTAGCAGATAATGATCCCAATGCATGTTTTACAAGAGATTAATAAAGGTGTATTTCTGACCTGAGCTTGATATTACTACAGAAGACAAGTGTTAGGGATGCCTTTTGTCATGACTTTGGCCTTGACAAGCGACCAAAACGCCTTCATGCTGTCATCTACTCTAGATCCTCCATTGTGGAATGTGCCAGGAACTGTACATAAGTGGCTTAATTAGTTGCAAGAAAATCCCAAGGAACTAATGACCTTTGTTCTTATAACTTACAGAATGGAAAAGCATGTCCTGAGTGGGAAGGGAGTGAGTACTGGATATATCCATCTGGTATACCCACTTTGGGAAAACCCGCACTGGCCAGGAAACATCAATCAACTACCTATCTAAATCATTACTATATAAATCAGCTTCCTTTCAAGTTAAATTTTGTGGCAGAGTCCTCCATTTTGTTATGTAGTCAGCTTTACAAATATAAGGTATGTCTCTATCACAATGTCTTGCCTTTATACTTTCTCTGCCTACTGTGTAACAAATGGCTAGAGTTCCATACCATAATACTAGCTGCTTCCTGCTTTCCACCACTGACCTCCACAGAACTTGACTGAGCTTTTTAGTCACCAAATTACACAAGCCAACCTTATAGACTATTATTATTATAGGAAGATTCTTAGACAGTGTAAAGTTGTGAATAAAGCAACAGGGATTTTTTTTCCAAATCACAATGCTTTTTAATACCATTGAAATTATTAGTGGAAGCTATATTTTAAGAGAGAATGTTTTTGATTCATGCAATTTTCTAGACTATATTACATCTAAAGTTTTATTAGTTTGCAAAAATCAACATTAGTATAGTTTTCTCGCTCATGTTTTTTTCAGGTCTGTCTGGGTTGGCTCATTTGCCTGGCTTGTCTAGTCTGTGGGTTGCAGTCACACTAATTTGTATGTCTTCATTATTTAAGGTCTAGTAGCTATAAGATCTTTTCCTGAGAGATTGTAATAACATGGGAGAAAAATGCAAATTATACAAGCGTACTTAAATCATTTACTACCCGTGACCACTGGAGACCACACGGCTATTCCCGGTGGTAAATAGCATGAGAATATGCCCATTGACAAAATGTCATGGCAAAGGAAATACAAGTCTACAAAGCAAGAGTGTCATGGTAGGAAGAACAGTAAAACCTGCCAATAGAAACCCAGAGAGCCATGACGGAAATAGCCACACATTTCCAAAGCAATTCAACCAATATAGCCAGACAGAGAGCTGCCAAAGACCTGCATGGCATCTCTAGAGCGTAACACAACATTAGCTCTTCAGTGAATACTCTTAACAACATTGCACCCAGCAAATCACAGTCTGAACTGCCCATAGAAAAATAGCAGACCAGGAAAAGAGTACATTGATCAACATAACAGTGACATATCCTGCTATAAGCATGTCAGAGTACTTGAAAACTTGGCTTCAAACATCTTTCAAACCTAGGCTTGACCATTGATTCGTGGTACTGTGTCTAACAGGCTAACGAAGCACCCTTAACTGTGGCCTTCTGCAAAATGGAGGAAAACTAAAAGAAAATATTACCCACCTTTTGTGGGGAGAATAACTTTCTCATTCCTGGAAACTGCAAATGTGTTATTCCCCGGGTCAGAATGGGCTTCGTAGAATCACACATTTAACTCACTAATCATGTCAAAATAATGAGGTTAATGGGTGTGGGAGTGCACGGCCATTTTGCCTGCGCTAATAGGGAGGCAGACACAGAATGATGGCTCATGAATTGAAGTCAGCATGGCTATATACTGAGTGGCATGCCAAACTGGACTGAGGAGCAAGATTCTGGCTCAAGTAAGTAAACTTGTCCTAAGTAATGTGGTCTTTAAAATCAAAAACTCTGTGCAGCTGAAGAGAGGTTGTGAGCAGAAGTTAAGTGTTGACTGTCAGGAGCTCAGTGGTGGAGTGTGGGCTGTCAAAGAAGCAGAGATGCTTCCTGAAATGAAAGCACCCCCCGCTTCCTGAAATGAAAGCATCCTCCGATTGAGAGGCAGGACAGAACCTGCCGTCTAGTCCCATGGCCACAGGTGCTGGGTCCTGTAAACATCCTGAAAGCAGAGAATCGCACCTTATTTCCACCCCACTCAGTTAGGAAAGACAGACCACCAGCTTCTACATTTTAATCCACCAAGACCCATGCAGTACTGGACTTCAGACCCACAGAACATTGAGACTAAATAAGTGTTGCCTTGAGCCAAAGTTTGTGGTAATGTATTGGGCAATCATGGATAAGGAATAAACTATCTCACAGTTTTGTGCTGAGAATCTAGGCATGTCAAAAACATACAGCTCTTGGGTTTGGGCCCCTGTTATCTATTGTATTTGGTATGCATAACTTCTGGCTATATTAAAAAAATAAACCAAGTGGCTATGGAACTTCTCAAACTCTCCTGGCATGAAAATATCATTAGCACAAGTGTTTTTGGGTTTTTTTTTGTTTTGTTTTGTTTTTTGTTGGTCCCAGCTAATTAGAAGCCGCACCTAACAAGCAGTACACTTTGTATGCAGAACCTTCTGCTGCCTGGCTACCACAGAAAACGAGTTGTGAACCCAGCCCCTAGAACTTCTCATTAAGTTGTACTGGTTCCTGGCCATCAGGAATAGCCTTTGTTTAACCCTGAAATACAAATGTTGACACCTCTCTCCACTACCCACTAGGTACGATGAAAAGCCCTTAAAAGGTGCTTGTAAGAATTTAGGATGGTGGACATCTTTACTTTCCAGTCCTCTCTTCCCTAAAAATCTCTCTCTACCCACATGATGCCTGTATTTTTCTTTAGCTTCCCTGTCCCAAATATTCCTCTCATCCTGTAAAGCATATGCAGAGAATGATATATGAAGGTTGAAAGACGGATTTGGAAAGTCTAGAGTCGGAGTCATTTGATCACCTGGAAAAACAGCAGCAATACTGAGTCTGTGGAGGCAAGTTGGAGAGCCAAGGATCCTTGCAAACTAGGTTATTCTCGCCTTTCAATAAACAGGTGCATTTCGTCTAAATGATGTGGTGTTCCTTTCCTCTCTAGCAGATGGGTAATTAGGGAGAAAAACCGGCAATCGACAGCCACACGTGGGGAAGAAGGCTGAGCTCTGGGCTACTGGTGTGCTGTCAATTCTGATCCAGTATTTTGCAGTCCTGGCTTTAAACAAAAAATCACATTATCATGTGCTTTTGGTGGAAGAAAACCACTCGTTACGGTGGGGTGGGGTATCCACACATTGTGCCAAATCCCACCACTCTGCACTTAAAGGCTCTTTAGCAAATGTTTTAATTACTTTCCAAGTCCTGAGATCAAATACCATGATCAAGACAACGTAGAGAAAGAAGGGTTTGTTGGGGGGTTTTGATGCCAGGAGGATGAATCCATCAGGACTAGATGGGTATGGCAGCAGGTATGGCTGCGGAGGAGAAAGCCAGGAGAGTTTGCACCCTCCACCTTAAGTACAAAGCAGAGAGAGTAACCTGGAAGGAATACAAAGTGTCCAATTTCAAAGCCCACCTCCAGTGACACGTTTCCTCTGGATAGGCACACCCTAAACATCTCCAAGCCGCACTACCAACTGGGGACCAAGGGTTTAAATACCCAAGACTGTGGGAGGGGCAGATATTGCTCATTCAGACCCCACAGCAAATAGTGAGGAGTTCAGAAACTGCCCCCTGGTCCTGGTGGGAGATCAGGATATCTCTCTCATCCTTATTAAGCAAACTACAACTGTGGGGAGGCTCCCATGATATCAGGAAGTGATACTGAGGCGTGCTAAGGAAGCCTGGAGCAGCCAGGGCATCATGGGTAACTCCTACAACAGACTTTCACCCGAGTTCCTACAGTTCGAGCTATAGACAAACAATTGCCATGGCAACCATTATCTCCAGCACTTCATATTCTTTGCTCATTTCTGTTCCACTTTTGCAAAGCATTAGTGTTCAATTTGCTTTTTGATTTTTTTTAAACCATTCGGCTCTCTTCTCATGCATGCAGCCATGCCCAGCATCCCCTATCATCACATTGACAGATTTTTTTAATGGCCTGGCACTTGGCTTTTGTTAACTATGAATTAAAATCCACCTGCTCAGAGCTCTGCTTTGAACACCAAAGTTTCCTTCAAAGCGCTTGCAGAAGATGGGCCGTCTCGAGGCACTATCACCAGCTCTTTGTACTTGGGAGCTGGTGAACAGGGCTGGCCTGATCTGGACAACTTTTAAGAGTGAAATTGAAAGAAGGAAAAAAAAAGATGGTTGCCTAACTAGATTCCAGGAGCCCTTCCTCTAATCAAAGTCCAGGCCTCACGGATCACTGCTCTTTCTAGCGTTGGACCCGTCCATCCCTTTCATATATAAAAGTATGACGTGCTGAGATATGCTCCTTTAATATCAACTTTCATGTACTTTTATGAAAAATAATTACTCATTCTTATAATCCTTCACCTTACCAAAAAGTTACAGAGCTTTTGGGTGCTATGATTAGAGCCAAGAAGAAGAAGAAAGAGGCAGGCTCTATTCCTCATGGAGGAACAATGATTTTTCTGTATGTCTCTGACAGACAGCAATGAGGACATCTGTTTCGTCACCAGCATCTGTGGCACAGACACGTGGTGGGGTCTAGTGAGTGCCCCAGGAGATCAAGCACAATTGGCATGGGCTGACTGCAGTACTGTGCACTGTATTAAATTGAATCGAAGCTTCGCCGTCATCATCTTACATGGATGGAGAGGCAGTTCAGAAAAATTGAATAACAGGGCCAAGTCTCAGAAGCTAAATAGAAAGGCTGATGCTTGTCCATACGGCTGGAGCATTGTCGCAAGCTGTTCTGAACTGTAGCATGGTTGAGACCCATCAGGCATGCATACCTGCTCAAATGCAGATAGCTGGGAGGTTGAACCCCACCCAGCCGCAGTTGGGCTTCTGTCTAGAAGGGGCAGATTGGGCCTGAAACTGTCCATGTTGATGCTGCTGGCCAGGGCCTCACCTCTTCAGGATCCCTGCTCTATCCTACACTTTATTTAAATGACTAATTCAAGTGAAATAACGGTCAGAGACCCTTCCTGAGTTTGCCTCCATTATACTAAGAGAGGTGCTGGAGTAGGAAGCATATGGACTCTCGTGGAAAGAGCAGACCCTCCCGGCAGAAGTAGCAAGGCACGATCAGGGAGCTCCAAGGAGAACACAGTTTATGAAAGAGGGGTGACTATGAGAAAGGAGTAGCTCTTCTCAGATCTGTTCTGTAGCCCACGTCCCTGTGGACAAATGTCTAAATTCTGCAGAAACTAGGAAGAAGAAAAAAAAAATCTGAAAAACTCTTCCAAGAATCTCTTATTTGGTGACCTCAATCAGAGCAGAAATAAGAAAGAAAAGACATCGTCCAATTTCCTATGGCATCTCCCAAAGAGGGTGCATCATTTATTATAAGTAGTACCACCATCATCATCGTCGTCATCGTCGTCGTCATCATCATTGTCATCATCATTATCATCATTGTCGTCGTCGTCGTCGTCATCGTCATCATCATCATCATGGCTCTCTCCTATATTACATCCCCAACCACAATTACCTCTCCCTCCTCTCACCCCAGTCTCCCCTATACCTCTCCTCTCCCCTATATCCACCCCACTTCTGCCTCCCCTCAGAAAAGAGCAGGCCTCACAGGACATCAACCAAACACAGCAAACCATTAGCTTAAATAAGACCAAGCATATACCATCATCACATCAAGGCTGGACAAGGCAACCAGGTGGGAGGAAATGGGTCCTTCCCATAAGTAAGCAAAAGAGTCAGGGGCAGCCCCTGCTTCCACTGCTAGGGTTTCCACAAGACCACCACGCCACTCAGCCGTACATATATGCAGAGGAATGAGATCCTACCCTTGCAGGCTCCCTGATCGCTGCGAATTCCCACGAGACCCTGTGAGACCCTGTGAGTCACCCTGTGGGGTGTGGTCTCTTGGTGTTTCCCTGACCCCTCTGCTTCCTCCAATCCTTTCTCCCCAATCTCCACAGAACTCCCCAAGCTCTGCCTGATGTTGGCTGTGGGGATCTGCCTCTACTCCCATCAGGTGCTGGATGAAATCTCCCTGGTATCTCTGATGATGATTCTGCTGGATTCTCCCAGTATTTTCTCCCTTCCGCCTCATGGCCTGATCCTTCCTGTTCTCAACCCCACCTGCCCTACCTGCAAACTCTATTTTATTTCCCCTTCCCAAGGAGATCCCTGTGCTCTGCCCCCCACCCAAGCCCTTCTTATTACTTAGCCTCTCTGGGTCTCAGCCATTAAAGGCTAGGCTCACAACCAAGTACATAACAGTTTGGGTGCTTTACAGTCACCGAAATACAGAGCTTTTATACAGAGGTAGCAGCCCTGAGCAAAGGCAGGCAGCGCTGAGCTGGATTTGGAACTACCAAAGACGACCAGCGCAGCCACGCAAGACCAACACAGCCAGGCCTCCCGGAAGCTCAGCATATGAGATGGAGATTACAACCCTGAGTCTTACCGGGAGACAACATCGTCTAAGCGAGCAACTCACGCATGCTCCTGGACTCTCCGGAGTAGTCCTTGCAACTCTGGAAGGAGAGGGATTTATATACATCGACAAAAAGCCACGAAACTGACCTGCACGTGTTTGCCATTCTTTCATTCACGGAAACAAATGAGCACTGGGCACTATTGAGTTTCACATTGCGCTGTGTGAAAGAAATCAGTTACAGATACCAGTCTGTCTTCAAGGAACTTACAAGATACGCATTAATAAAGTATACTGGCGCATGCCTTTAATCCCAGCACATGGGAGGCAGAGGCAGGCGGATTTCTGAGTTCAAGGCCAGCCTGGTCTACAGAGTGAGTTCCAGGACAGCCAGGGCTATGCAGAGAAACCTCGTTTCGAAAAAAACAAACAAACAAACAAAAAAATAAAGTGTACTAAATTATCTCTATAAGGGATATTGGTGGGTGTTCAGAGTTAGGGATGGATTTAGAATATTAAGGTATATTTAGGTAGTGAGAGAAATTCTAGGTTGGAAAACTATGAGGAGGATGAATTCGATTCCTAGGTAAGGATGCAAAGGGCTAAGCACAAGCACAGCACCTGTCGTGTCCAGCCTCTGGATGGAGCCTTGAGGTTCTGGTTCAAGAGGGGCATCTTCACTGAGATGTACCGTCACAGCATTGACGGGCTAGGATTGAGTGTAAAACAAGCAAGAGCTTGCTTGGAATTATTCTCATGACTTGTTCCTGAAGTAGTTCCCAAGCGGACATCAAAGATATGGTCAGAGATTTGAAAACAGGAAGGGCAAGTTCATCCCGGAGCTGGTACCTTGACTGCAGAGTGGTCACTTAATGAGTGTCCTTTCAGTGAGTGGCTTCCATCAAAACTTTCCTTGGCCCATCTCCACTTCTCCCATAGAGGATGGTTCTCTCCATGAAATGAGGGTCATCCATGAGTCCAGGCTCAATCAAGGCTCTGTTGTGTTCAGCTTGTCTAACGACAATACACAGGCATCCTGTTGTAACTAAAGCCTTATAGGCGTGTGTGTCCTCTAGCGCTGCCTCTCACTTTAGGACCTCAGTATCAAACTCTCCAGACTGTGAACGAGGTTGATCAAATTCTTGTTGGTTTGTCCCATTGTCTGAAAGGCTTGATTTTTATCCTGTCTTGTGAATAGATGCTTGAAAGTTTTCTAAACTAGGTTCTGCAGAGATGGCTCAGTATGTAAGAGCACAGGCCGCTCTTTCAGGAAACCTAGGTTCAATTCCTGCACCTATGTGGCAGCTCACAACTGCTTGTACTGCCATTATCAGGGCATCCAAACGTTCTTTTGGCCTCCACAAGCACTGTATGCACACGTTACATATATGCAGTAAAACATCCATATGCATGAAAATGAAAATAAACATTTTTAAATATTTTATAAAAGACCGGATGATTATTGGGCTTGCAGACAGATAATATTCTTCATCTATCACTTACTAACTTATACAGTGTCAGCAGTATAAGCTAACTAATCTAATCCTCTCTTTCTACATTCATAAAGTGTCATGACTTCTTTTGCAGTGTAAACAAAGATTGTGAAACAACTCAATTGTCCATGATACCAATACAAATGTTTTTACTGACTTAATCCTTGCTTTTGGAGAATTAAACAAATTAAAGAGATGGTTTTAAAGATCCACAGTTCTTCATAGAAAAAAAGTATTTTCTAATTCTAAGCATACCCACTGTAATGTTTGTATTCCCGATATACGTTAAATTCTGGAGAAATGAGCTTGTTCTCAGCAAAAGGGGAGAATCATGGGAGCCTTGGGAAGTGAATCCCTTGCACACAAGCCAGGACCCATCAGCAGGACTTGCTTCACACACAGCTCACAACTTCAATGAGCTTAACAGACAAAGCCCAAGGGTAGAATCGCACTTAACATGTTCTCAAATAAGCTTTGATTCAGAAGGCTAAGAGAGGTATATTGAAATGGTTAGAGGGACAGTAATGGATACAAATTAAACTAAGCTTTCAGTCAATAGTGTAATTACCAGGGTAATGAGCAGTGGAAAACAATATCTCATAGTAAATATGAATTCTAGTTGAGTTTTACGCTGTACCACAGTGATCAATGCTACATGTGTTCCAATGTCAGGGAGGTACACACAGAGCAGTGTACTGTGTCTGTCCTATGTGTATTAATCTTATGAACTGGAAATCCACATTTTTTTCAAATTATTTTTTTATTCTTAGTGTGTTTTGAGTAAAATTAAGGAAGGGCAGTTGGTATAAAATTTGCTCATGTAATTTAAACATTTTAAAACAAACAATAACAATGAAAACCCTATTATACTGTTAGTGTGTGTATGTATGTGTGCATGAATGTGTGTGCATGTATGTGTATGTATGTATGTGTGTGTATGTGTAAGTGGATGTTTTTGTGTGTGCACCTGTGTGTATATGTGTGTGTATGTGTATGTTTGTGTATGTGTGTGTATGTGCAAGTGTATTTTGTGTGTGTGTCTGTCCATGTATGTGTGTGTATGTGAGTGTATGTTTTTGTGTGTGCATGTATATGTATGTATGTGCTTGTATGTTTGCTTGTGTGTGTATGTATGTGTGTATATGGGTGTGTATGTATGTGTATATGTGTACATATGTGTGTATATGTATGTGTGTATGCATATGTGTATGCATGTGTGTTTATGTGTGTGTATGTGTGTATATATATATATGTGTGTGAATGTATGTGTGTGTATGTGTGTATGTGTGTATATGTATGTGTGCGTGTGTGTATGCATGTGTGTGTGCATGTGTGTATGCATGTGTGTGTATGAGTATGTATGTATGCGTGTGTGTGTGTGTATGTGTGTGTATGTATATGTGTGTATGTATGTGTGTGTTATTACCATGGGCAGTTCAGCTAAAACAAAAAAATTAAACATAAATACTTCCATTTATAATAGTTTCTTCACATTCCTGTGATTTTTAATTTTTCATATTTCACTCTGTCCACTAACATTCTTTGCTGGTTTCAGTTGTCTTTTAGAGTATTTGTGGGATATCTGTTAGTTTTCATACATATATTTCATATAAATTAAGACAGACAATATTCCTAAGTCTCCCTAGTTATGGTCCAGCTTGAATTCCACGAGAGGCAAAGCTGTAGGCAGAAAGAGTTTCCCACTGCTTGTTCCATATGCGGATCATGTAAGCGATCCCTAGCAAGGAGCTTCATGCGATTTAAGGCTCTTTTGGTGGAAGAGCGTCATAGGAGCATGTGGCTGGAGGAGAAGTAGACTCCATGACTGACAGCAACTGGAAGAAGAGTGCCTGCTTAGCTAAGCATGCCTCCAACCCTTTAAACTCACACTCCTTTCAGGACCAGAAAGACAGAAAGGATGGCTCCTTGAGCACTTTGTGCCTGTTCCCAATGTGGCTACGGGAAATAAATCCCCTACTGTCACCATCATTTGTTTCTCTAATTGACTGATAAAGGACAGTTGGCCAGATTTATCTCCTTAGTGCTGCCACAGCTCCCTAAGCAGCAACTTATTTACAGGGAGCACTCCAGAGTTGGCTAGGCTTTGCAGGCTCCCTGGTGTGGACACCTTGCAGTTAAAACGGTTAAGGGCACAGGGATTGTTCCCTATTGGCAACTAAGGCTCCACTGTGAGAGCTCAGTAAGAGCTGTTTGTGTAATGTGCTCCCGGTGGACTCTATAAGGAGGGGAACTGTGCTTTAGGGCTAATGTCCATTTGTGAGTGTATACCACGTTATTCTTTCTGGGTCTGGGTTACCTCACTCACAACAATCCTTAGTACTTCCATCCTTTGTGCCTGCAAACTTCACGATGTCATTGCTTCTAATGGCTGAGTACTACTCCATTGTGGAGATGTACCACATTTTCTTTATCCATTCTTTGGTTGAGGGACATCTAGCTTGTTTCCAGTTTCTGGCAATTACCAATGAAGCTGCTATGAACATAGTTGAGCAAGTACAGGATAATCGTGCTACAAAACAAAGATGTGAAGAAAACTAAGCAACAAGGAGAGCTAAAAGGGGGACACTTGAATCTCACTGAGAAGGGGAAATAGATTAGACATCTGGAGTGGATCTGGGAGGGGTGGAGATGGTAAGCAAGTGATGAGGTGGGGGAGGACAGAGGGAGAGAATGCTGGGAAAGACAACTGGATTGGTAGGGGGACATTTCTGGGACAAGCTAGACAGCTAGGATAGTGGAAACACCCAGGATTCTATGTGAGTGACCCAGTAATTAAGCCTCCTAGCAATGGGGGCTATGGAGACGGAAATCATTGTCTCACATAGCCAGGTAAGACTTCTAATGGAGGGACTGGGACACCAGCTCAGCCATAAAACCTCAGACCCGTGGTTTACCTTGCCTACAGGATGTGCAGGGGTAAAAGACTGAGTCAAGACATCACATTTGTCCACCAAATGATGTTTCTGTTATTTCTAGTTATGAAAAACACTATTATTGAGGCAGGAGATAATGCCCCTTTGAGATACTAACTACATTTCCACCGGACATTTTGGCATATACACAAGGTTATTTGATTTGTGGCAAGATTACAATCTAACTTAACTATTACACTTTTTTTTGTTTGTTTGTTTTTCGAGACAGGGTTTTTCTGGATAGCCCTGGCTGTCCTGGAACTCACTCTGTAGACCAGGCTGGCCTTGAACTCAGAAATCCACCTGCCTCTGCCTCCCAAGTGCTGGGATTAAAGGCATGCACCACCACTGCCTGGCAACTACTACACTTTTAAAAGACTGGAAATCAGAACATAATGACCGAGCATCCTAGTAAAAGGATGCTGCCCATTTGTGTTCATGGTAGCCTGGCTGACCAGGAGCAATGGCAGAAATTGTGCACTGTCCCAGTGTAGTTTCACCAGGACAAGGGTCAAGGCAGATTGTACTAAATACCACCTGCTCTCACATTGTTGCAAAGTCAAAAGCCCTAAGCTGAACATCACAACCGAGGAACCATTTGCACTCAAAAAATGGGATTACTGGGTTATATGGCAACTCAGGTTTTTGGAGGAATTTCATTTTTTTCTGTCTACAGGGCCACGACCATTTACCTTCCCATCAATGTGTCCTTAGGCTTCCCCTTTCTCCACATTCCTACTAACATCTATCATCGTCACTTTCCTTTTGTTAGGAGCCATTCTAACATGCGTGAGGTGGTGGGATGCCTGACTTTTATAAGTGGGTAGATAAACGTGTCATGTATGTTTGAAAACACACAGTTGTCATTAGGAAACTGAATGTTAAATGAAAATAGCTGTGCGCAGAAATACAAATATTATACATTGTCACCTACTAGGCCTGATGTGGCAGGAAGAAGAGTTGATGTCAAAAGTTAAAAACTCCATCTAAAGGGTGAAAAAACCTGTAGGACTAATACAGAATAATGATTAACATAATAATAATTAACATCATAATACTGTATTACATGGTTAAAATTTGCTGAGAGATTTGATCGTCAGTGCTCTTACTATACCACAAAGTCATGGTGTGGTTGATATGCAGTGGTTGGATGCTAAGTTTGAATATGGTAATCAATACACAATAAACCCATATCAAAACTTGATGATGTACACCTTAAAAATGTCCATTTGCAAAGTATTCTGTACTAAAACGTTCTGCAGCAAATAAATGGAATAAAATATTATAGTACATTTGGAGTTATTCAGTATATTTGTCGAATGAAGTGCTTAATATAGGCTATGATTTGTGATGCGTTTTGAAATTGAAACATTTTCATGTTTTATGTACTCAAACCCTTCACCTTTTGTGTGAAAACTCAGCTTTGTAAATGCAACTGGAAGTAACTTGAGTGCAAATTGTGCAGAATATTCCCAGGCTCTCATTCCTCACACTCAGGTGCTCTCGGATCTGTTCTTTCAGGTATAGTAATTGAGAAAAAACTAAAAGTATTTTCCTGAGAACCAGAAATACCTTTGGAAGGCTGTTTTGATTTCCAATCAGATTACAAATCAATTAAAGGGAGTTATTATTTGGTGACAATTGACCTTGTTAACTTCATCCATCTGCATTGGTGTATTGCCGTGAGACAAGCTCAGGAAAAGGTGGCTTGCATTGTCCAGCATGAAGGTAGGTTAGAGAAGAACCCCTCAGGGGCTCCTCTGCTCTACCTGCTGTGACCTGGACACCCTCCTGGACAGCGGTGGACTGACAGCATTCTATCATTTTGGTGTAGCCATTTCCTGTAGGGAATCAGAGAGAGTCAAAATTACAATAATAATAATAATAATAATAATAATAATAATATATTACTCACATTACAAAAGCTCACAAGAAAGTTATTAAGATGCACAGGACCTACCCTGAGGTTACACAGCAGTGAAGGTTTGCTAGGGGAAGGGGCTTCGTGAGAATTATTTGCTTAGTTTTTCTCCTCTGTCTCTCTCTTTGATGACTTCTGGAGGTTACAAAGCACAGCACAACAGCGAAACATGGAAATCGTGTGACTCACATCCTCCATACTCAAGTTCCACAGTCCCCATACCGTCTCCCTGAGTATGTAAACTCCCTAGTCAGTCTTCATATACACACGGATTCTTATCCACTCATAACAACATTTTACTATTACCCATGAGGCCCTGAACCCTGTCTAACCATGATCTCGAATCACGAATTTTAGAAAGCAACTGTCCATTAAAAATAATATAACTAAAGTTCATTTCTTTTCTCTCATTGCAGGATGATATATCAGCACAGACGTTAAGAAATGAGGTTGGCCAACCAGGAGCTTATAATGGAAAGCACAGAGAAGTTTCTGGAGTCCGTTTCTGCAGGACAGAGTGCTCTGTAGGAAAGAAAGGCTTTCACGGAAACTAAATAGTTGTATTATGGGAAGATGCACGTGATTGTAAAGCAATTCCAGCAGACTTCCGGCTGGACAGAACAGTGAGGACATAAACATAAAGCTGCAGTGTGCAGTTCCTTCTACCTGACTTTAAGCTCCGGGTGTACCGCCCTACCGGTCCCCGCACAAAGAATCTTAGATCCTTGGATGAAAAACACAGACACACACATAGCTCAATTTCACCCTGCATTATTGGCACAATTGCCAGGCTCCTCTAAGCCTTCCTTGGCTATCTCACGCCCTTCTTTTCACTCCCAGCCCAGCCTCTTGAATCTGCCCTCAGCTTAGTTATGTTTCTAAGATCCCGCCTGCTACCCTAGGCCCAGTCGGAGAAACTATCAATGGCCACTCCACCCTAGATCTCACGTGACTTGTGGCTACTTCTCCCTCCAAAGAGTGGTGAATCTATTTCTCCTCTTCCTGCATCTCATACACTGTCTGCAGGGCCCCAGAAGTCCCATCTCTTCCCCGCCCCCTCCCCGCCCAGCAATTGGCCCGTGGCATCTTTATTGATTGATCAAGAACCAACTGAGGAACAAAACCTCAACATTAGAACCACGCCCTACATAAAGGGTTTGGGATTTGTTTTTCTGGTGTCTCTACACCATCATAAGAGCAAAGAGAAGGGGCGAGAACGGAGAGGCAGGAGCTGTTGTCTTAGAGGGCAGTAAACAGACACATTCACTGACTTCCAGAATTCTGATCTCACAAACATGCTTTCCTTGTAGAAACTTTCTAAAACTTCTGATGAGCCTTCAGCAGAAACAGAAGCAGCAAAAAGTGTTTTCCTAAAACAGGGCTGAACAGAAAACACACAAGTCCCTGGAGAGCCCTCAGAACCTATACCGTTCTCCTCCACATTGCGCACGCATTGGATTTACAATTCGAAGATGCTCTTGAAGCGTTTGGGTGTTTGCACCAACCAAAGGGAAAAGAATAAGTAAACACACTTAAAAATCACGACGCAAAGCAGAAACCAGATCTTGCTTTTGATGGGACCTTTACTTTGGGTAAATGGAAAGTTTATACTATGTGTTTGTGTTTATGTTAGTATGGTCACTCATGTATGCACATTACATGTTTTATCTGTGTCTGGCTGGCTGCATAGGGAGGTCAGACATTAAGTGTGACCCATGAAGGAGAAACACACACAAACTTTGAAGTAGAAAGTCCTTCTTGAAGAATGTAAGCTGAAAAAGCCACAGGATCAGGATGGCTTACATAGATTTTAGCATGGTCCTCACTTAATGAGCTGATGTGTTTTTATTATCTTAAAAACATGTTTAAAATAGTTTTTAAAACACCTTTTCTCTAATTAGCTCTTTTTTAAAAATGGATGCTAATTAATCATGCTTATTATCTATGGCCATTATTCATGAGCCCTAAAAGGGGAAAATATTGCATCAAAAATACTATCTCATAATTTTATTTAATTTGTATATGTGAAACTACCTTTTGGGGGGCTCACAAGTTAGCTCAGTGGTTAAAAGTGCTTGCCACCAAGCCTGAGGACCTGAGTTCAATCCCTGAGACTGACATGGTAGAAATAGAAAACTAGTGTGAAACCCAAAGATGCCAGTGTTTCTGTGTGTGTGTGTGTGTGTGTGTGTGTGTGTGCGCGCGCGCGCACACCCCCGCAAGCACACATGTGCAAATAGATGGAAATAATAAAAATATCTAGTTGTTTGGGGGAAAAGTCCTCTGAATATTTGAAGGATTTGTAACACACGTCCTTAATTTGATGAAATAATTTAGTCATTAAAGCAGTCATGCTCTCTCTGAGTTTGTTTCGGTCTGGGGACACATTCTTATGTGGTGTACTAAGTCCACGCCTTCAGAAGGACAAGCTATAGACACCATGATTAAAATTCCAAATGCCCACTTCTTATCATTCAACCATTCACCACTTGAAATTATTAATTATGGTATTGTTTTGATAGCAAATAAATTTATTTAAAATAGAATATTCATTACCAAAAGATATGTGAAAGGGAATTTATACTGCTAACGTCTTATCAGAATTTTTAAAAGCGAGTACATTTATGTGGGAGTTGTATAAGTAAAAAGAGCAAAGTTGGAAATAATATACAACTGGAGCCTAGTTTATACATATTGAAAAGAAATGAAACGGATCATTATAAACACACACCTAATGCCACATCGTTCTGAGACTTTCATCCTGAAATTAGTTTCAACAAATTATTGCCAGAATTTTTCTTTATGGAGAGGGTTAGAAGAAGGAACAATCAGAAGAATGGAATTCACCATTTTTTTCTTCCAAGAATCCTTTATATATTTTGTTTCTGTTTGTTTTGTTTTGTTGTTTTGCTTTGTTTTAGCTGTCTGATGTCTAATAACTACAGACAGTTAAAATTTAAAAACAATATAACTATGGTTGGAGCTGAGGCAACCAATGAGGCTTTAATGAATATGAATATATATTTGCTAATCATTTTTCTACACTTTTAATTACAGGGACACAGGTAAGTATGTGTGGCGATTGGTGCACATAAGTACAAATACCTGGAAAGACTAGAGGAGAGTGTTGAATCCCCAAGCCGGAGTTACAAGCAGTTGTAAGCCACAAGATTTGGGGTGCTAGGAACCAAACTTAGGTTTTCTACAGGAGCTGTACATGTTCTTCTTACCTGCTCAC
The DNA here is from genome assembly GCA_019843815.1 of Montemys delectorum. Classification (NCBI taxonomy): domain Eukaryota; kingdom Metazoa; phylum Chordata; class Mammalia; order Rodentia; family Muridae; genus Montemys; species Montemys delectorum. The sequence goes on from JADRCD010158353.1 coordinate 20,990, forward strand.
TTCCAGTTCCATGAATACGTGGTTTTATCTGTGAGGTATGTTAACAGTACATGTATGAAAAGCGTTTATAAACATACCACTACCCCTAAAGGATGTGTGGCTGTTTAAAATACAGGGTGACCATCTGTCATTGAATCTGTCCCCCAGTTTATGTTTAATGCAAAACTGTTCCCTTTGAATAAATTGTTGATGTGGGATATTTAAACCGTTTATTGGAAAAACCTGTTTCTAGCTGTGGTGTGACTCAGCCTTAGCATGTGTCATTAATCACTCTGGCTGGAATATAGACATGCTCCTAATGAAGGCAAAGCTAGTTTGTAGAAGGAAATGCCCATGCTTGAAATTGATGTCTAGTTGAGTGGTAGACAAAGTGATGAAACAGAGAAAGATTTGACAGAATAGGATACGCCCAGCTCTCAAGAGACGAGAGAGGAAAGAGAAGCTACTTGAGGGGCAGTGAGAAAGAGGAGGCAGCTTTACCTGGAGAATTTTACAAAGACAGGTTGAAGAGAAAACGAGTCAGGCACAGGTGAAGACAGAAGGAGCCAGAGAATATGAAGGAGCAAGAAAATTAGAACATATTGCCAAAGTTAGTATGAGGCCAAGCAGAGAAATTCAGAAACCAGAGAGAAGCCAGATTGAGTCAGTTAGTAATGGAGAGGCGTTTTGAGCCAGAACAGCTGAGTTGACCAGCCAGCCAGAGTTCAGAAAGAGCTGGAAAGGGTGAACTTATCCAGTGGCAAGTTCATTCCCTTCAGGTTCAGAGACTGAAAACATTCCAGACCCAGACTGTATGGAGGCCCGACTCTTACTAGGTTAGCAGACGGAGGCAGCAAGCCTCTGAAATGACAACTAACTCAGGCAAATAAAAGTTACTTTTACATGAGGTTCTCTTCCAACCCGAAAGGAGGCCAAACTCTGCAAAGAAGGAAGTCTCCAAACAAGTGTGCCAAGTGTTCAAAGATTATGAAAATTAATTGTTGTCTCCCTACACTTTATTAGTGGGGACAGTTTCTCGCTTGAAAACACACGGCGCTGTGAATTTATGATACACAATCGTCTTTCACAGAGAGAAAGCATCTTAGATTACATCCTTTTCAATTCCTCGAAGTGTAATGGATAATAAATTAGAGAGTTTAATTAAAACCTCTTTATCAGATGGGCATTTACCCATGACATGGTTATGCCCAGCCGGGGTTTCTGTGGAGGGCCGCATTTCCATTTCTCTTCATGATTTTACTCACAGATTCTCATAATTGCATTTCAAATTACATCCATTTCCACAAAGCCATACCACAAACCTGTCAAACATTTACGATGACCCCTTTACCACACTCCCTTAAAAACCCCCTTCTCATGTTTGCTTTTTGAAAAGTCATCCATTCCTCCTGTTTTTAAATGGCAAGACAAAGAAACGCTAAGCATTGGATTTGGTGGTTGGTGGTTGGGGGGGGGGGTAGGGAAGAGGAACCTAGCTTGAATCTCAGATCTACATTTAGAGTGACTCCCCTCCCCGAGACTCCATTACTGTTCCGTACAGCATAAGCCTCGTCACCATGTGGAAGAAAGAATGGAATGTTCTGTGGGAAAGGAAACATTCATTTCCTGGTATCCCTTAAGGAGTGGGGTTGATAAAAGTTATAATGATTTTAACAACTTAATGTCTTGAGATGGTTTTCTCTTTTGGAGCTTTGGAGATAATATGATACAAGTAAGCATTTCAATACTAATATCTCGGGCTGAAAGTGCAGATTCTACTAAGTTTGTGACGAAGGTTTTGGCTTCGCAGTTCAAATGAAAGGTTCTCTGTCCACTAAATGGTGTGACTTTCCCTTCAAGTTCACTAGAATCTCACCATTAAGGCATTCTAAATTGCTGCAATTTGAAAATGTTGTCAGGTTCTGCTTCTTCTTTATATATCACAGGGAAAAAAATGACATTAGTGGATCAAAGTATTGCCAGAAACAAGTATTTTACTAAAGACAGAAAAACGACTAAAGTAAACTGTGAGAAGACCATTGAATCCTTCTTTTTTTAAAAAAAAAAATGTGGTTTTGTGGAGATGGAGAGATGGCCCAGTCAGTCCTTAGCTGTCTCCTGCTCTTTGAGAGGATCCATACTTGTTTCCAGAACCCCAATCAAGAGGCTCAGGGTCACCCACAACTCCAGCTCCAGGGGATCACTTCCAGTATCTGAAGGCACCCACACATGTGTGTTGCATACACACACACACACATATACACACATGCACAAACACATATGCACACACATATACACACATATACACGCATGCACTCAAACATGCATGCACACATATACACACAAATACATAAATATACATATACATACTCACATACACATAAAATAAACAAAGTTCTAAAAAATGTGATTTTTCTTGAAGATTTTTTTCTTATTACCATGTTCAGGTTTTTCCTTTCCATTGACCATGGTTTGGGGAAAGAAATTAGGGATTCATTTAGTAACACTAGCTCTTTATATCTTCATGATGATCAAGGTTTATTAGTTGACTGAAATCACATCACACACAGAGACCTGTGTCTCCAACCAGGGCCATGAAGGCACAGAGTCATGTCTCACCCTCTCTTCTTCCTCATAGGAAAGTTTATTCTGCCTTCTTTTCACTTATGTAAACACTTCACCGTGAAACAAGACACATTCACCATCACGCCCCTGGCTTTACTCCTGTGAGGAGAGGAACACTAGCCCTCCACAGAACAGCATCGGTTGGCATCATGGAGCTTGAGGTGGAGATGTGGCAACACCTAGACACTATAAAGGAAGCGTCCCCCTTAAATGCTGCAGCCACAAAAAGGATGCTTATCCTTGTGGCATCTGATAAAGAGGATTGGAGCCAAAGCACAGATAGACAAATTTGCTTGCACTAATTCATCCAGCCAATGATTGATCAAAGTATGTTTGGGAGCCAAAGCACAGATGCTTAACAGCATTGTAAATTATAATGGTTTCTTGAAATCCTAACAGTAAAGTAAGATCAATGATGCCTGGTGGGATGGGCCACCACCTGCCTTATATCTGTTCGACAAGCATGTGCTGGGTGAATCTGATAAGCCAGTCCCTACACAAAAAGTTAAAAATTAAACCAGCCCCTGGGTGAAGTGGAAACTGAGTTCTTCAGAAAGTCAGGTGTGTCAGATGGGGTTTGGCTCCGGCAAACACATGAGGGGGTGTTTTCCTGAAGCAGACATAGGTACAAGGCTATTTTGTTTAAAGCAGACATTTCAAAGAACATGTCACTGAAATGGACACGGGTTAAAGGATATTTTTCTAAAGCAACACATGGAAGTACACGTGATGAGGGATCCATTGCTACAACATGCGTGTACTGGTTCACCTTACATTGTGAGAGTCGCGTGGAGGTTTGCTAAAGCTGAGGCAAGACTTGTGGTGAGGCAAGACCCATGGGAGACACAGGATGCTTGAAGGGAGTATCTGTAGGTCAATAGAACTCAGCAGGCAGAGATGGGGGCTTGCATAGCTAGCTTGGCAATGCTTCACTGGTTTCACGTCTTAGCTAAGAGACACACACAGCATCCTGGCATCCCCTGGCATCCCTGGTGGTCCTGGTTGGTGACTGCTGATGGCTGAGGCCTGGCGTTTCTGCTAGGTTGTGGCACTGCTGCTGATTTGTGTCTGTTATCTAACACTACTGGACTGGACTGCTGGCATGCTTGGGATGCGTTTGTGAGGGGATCCAGCTCCCGCTGCTGACTCCTATGAACCGAAATGCCTATTTTCTGACAACACAGACGGGCTTTGCTCCAAAGAACAATTTCTGAACAGGTCAACTTCCCCTGTATCCTAATAATCTTTCTTATCCACTACCTCTGGCGGAGGGTGGGGTGGGCCAGAAGTGGGGGTTAAAGCACTTAAGAACCCATATTAAAAGTAGAGTTTGAAAAATTTAAAACTATACCTGGGCCTTATTTATATATTTTTTCATCTATTCTGCTTCTCAGCCGTGTTTTCCTCATTTCCTTGCGTTTTCTCTGTGGAGTTTTTTTGTTCCCTGAGTCATGAACGCCAGGCGGGTGGGCAGGTGGGATGAGTGAAGAGCAGACACGCTGAAACTCCAGTTCCAACGATGATGCCTGGGTGTGGGTTTTCTGCAGCTTCAGACATCCAGGTTTTCTAAGCTCTTCCTCTTTGTCTTATTTGCTTTGCAATTTCAAGCAGACCAGATTGTTCTGGAAGTAAGAATTCAGGATTGCTGGGTCCCTGACACTGAAAACATGGTAGCTTTGCCTCTGTTTGCCTTAAATCCTGGAGGGGGATTAGCCCGAGCCTAATGGTCTGCAGAATTCTCGTACATGCAAGCAGTTCTTGGCAAATGGGGATCTTGTCTACATCATCCACCTCTGCACAATGGATGAGATCATTAGCCACAAGAATCACGTCTATTTCATGTACACTGTGACTGTACGTTAAGAATTCCGTTCCCAGAGAGACACTCCTTTGGGCATATGGCTTGTTACCACTCTTCATCTACACAATAAGTACATCCATTTCTGTTCTGTCATGGTAGTCTCTTTTGTTTTCAGGTCATGAAATTGAAAATAGAACACTCGGAGGTGAAATGAGTAGAATTCTGACTGATAAGGTTGTGGCGTCCTGTAGCCTCGTAGGGATGATCGCTTTCACGGAACAAAATCCATAGGTGGGAATTGAGAAAGTCACAGGGAACAGTTACAAAGGGCAAAGAAAAAAAAACTAAATATACCTGACATGACTGGGATTTTATGGCCTTTGACCCATAGTGAAAAATTGATATCTACGCAAAATTCCAAAATCAAGCAAAGTTTCCTGAGTTTGTTATCTTGGTTCTGTTTGATTTGGTTTGGTTTCAATGATCCGTGTGAGTTACCCTTCCAACAATATGTGCACACAGCACATATGCTATGGCATGTGGATGATCATCAGAGCATGACATGTGGGAAGTGATTGTCCTTCCACTGGGTGGATTAAACTCAGACCATTTGTCTGGGCAGTAAGCACCCTGCTTTTATCTGCAGGTTCATCTCATTGGCTCAAAGCTACAGTTATGAATTAAGAACAAATGGAAGCTCTTATGTTGAAAAAAAAAACCTATAACCTGTCTTTGATTTAAGCTCAAAGTTTCCAGTTTAAGATCAAATATGTATGAATTTAGAATCAAAGATCATGAAATATAGAAGGAAACAAAGCTCAAGAGAAAATGTCACAATGCATAGTAAACAGCAGAATAGGGCTCCAGGAACTTGTCATAAAAGAATTATCTAATATGTAATAAAAATAGCTATTTGCCAAGAAAAGGTCTAAAGGCACAGAAGAACAGTGATAAACACTTCACAAAGAGAAGACCTAGCTGTAAGGAATATAACAGGAGAAAATACAATTATTTTAAAAATAGTTGTAGTTTTAAGATAAATGGATAGTTAAATACCAGATAAGACACTTGAGTACAAATAGTGATTAGTGAATAGGGGACATCTGAATTATCCCAAATACAGGCCAGAGGTGGCAGTTAGGAAAGGAAGGTGGAGAGATGAAGAGAGAGGAGTGTCTCATGCTGGGCCTCTGAGAGTCCTGCCAGAACAGAGAGATGGAAATTACTGTGGAGAACCCTTGTGAGATCTAATGATTCTGTAGTGGAATTAATAAAAGTCAGAGAAAGTCAAATAAATGTCAGGGGACAGGGAGCAGCCTGGAGATGCAAGGGGGACCGGCAGGGTGGGAGGACAGTGAACAAGGGATGGAGGATTTGCAAGGTTTCCCTACAGGGCCAGTTTTCAAAGACCCAGGACAGCAGAGGTTGTCTATTACCAGAGAGCAGAGACCCAGGAGAGAGGCTGTGGCCAGGGACCTGTGGCTCTACAGTAAAGTAAAATAGCATTGGGTTGCTTATAACAAAAACTGGAACTTTTACTACAGGCAGACAGACTTTTGTTAAAGGAATTTTTAAATTAAGCAGACATTAAATTACTCCGAAGACGCTCAATATGAAACAACACATAACAGTGAGGTCATGCTGTGAACAATGATCTGTGTTTTGCACAAGTGTGGCCAGAGTTCAAGCAAATGGCCTCAAGTGTTCTGGCAAAAATAAGTTGCTGAAAAAAAAGCCAGTAAGATGGGAGCGGGGGCGGGGGGCGGGGAAGAGAGGGAAACTATTTAGTAACAGTAACATAAAAATATTATCACATTGGGGGAGGATATTTTAAAAAGCGCGGGGGGGGGAAGGAAATCTATACAAGTTGAGACAGTGGTATAATCTGTAATCAGTATTACAGAAAATGGTAGAAATTGTCAATCTATATAGAAATGGACACCAAATGTAGAGCTGTAAGTACTAAGTAAAAATAGCACTTATTTATTCATTTATTTACGTTTGTGTTTGTTTATATGTCCCTTCATTTACTTGTTTATTTGTGTGGGGATTGAGAGTTGGGGTCAGAGAACAATTTGCACTTCTTTCTTTGTAGCTGAGTAGGTTCTGGGGGGTCAGGCTTGATGGCAAGCTCCTACCACCCACTGAGCCATCTCATCACACCCTAGAATAATACTTGTTTTTCCATTAGGAAATTTCAATTCTGCCATTGGATCCTTTGGAGGTGTTTGTTGATAGACTCAACGTGGCTCATGGTTTTCAATAACAAAGAGCGACAGAAACCCACGTGGGTTGGATCTTTGTTATGGAATGGACACAGTTCTTTCTGCCTAGAACTGTAATCCTCATAACCTTCTATGTTACAAAGCAGACAACTGAGGTCCAGAGACTTCGGGAAACTTACTCAAGGATTTCCATCCAGAGTCAGTTTTGGGTTTTATGCCCAAGGAGGCTGGGACCAAATTGGCAGTTGCATTCTTGAATCAACTCAGGAAATTCGTGCAGAGAGACTTGGGATGGTGAGATGGCTCAGCAGGTAAAGGCACTTGCCAGTAAACCTGATGGCATAAGTTCAATTCCTGGGACCCCAGAGCTGTAAATAGAGAATGGACTCCTGTAAATTGTCCTCTGACTTCCGAATGTTCACCATGTGGCATGTTGCACCCCTTTCGCACAAAATGAATTTAATACCTTTTAATTCAAATGTCTTTGAGAGCTTACTCGGAGACAGCAACACAATAAATCAAGGATGCTCGTTGTGGCTGCCACTGCTCCTGGAACTGTTTGAAACCCCACAGAGGTGTGTTATGTTGGCAAACTATTGAGTATCAACAAGAATGGGTATTTTCCTGCATTTTAGAGCAGTTCCCTGGGGGGGCTTATAGAAAGACACATCTCCTGTCTCTCTCTCCTCCTGAGACTAATTTTCAACGACTCAGCCCCGCTGATGATAAGGAGACAAATATTTGAGTAATCGAAAGGTGACTCTCACCCCACTACCAAAGTCAGGGCCAAGACAAATGTGGTCAAGGACATACAGTCTTTAAAATTCCGGCCCATGCCTTGCCTCTCCAGCTTCCCAGGGATCATTATGGGAACAGGGTTGAAACAACACAGCTTAACCAAGTTCATTTTCAGAGCACCACAAGGTCTTGTTTTGATCTCAGACAAGCCTGACCGGGTAATACAAGGAAGAAAATTGTTTTCAAAGATGAATGTGAATTTATCAGTATTTTCTCCAGGACAAGTGTGGTGTTTTTGTAGGTTCAGCTGGGGAGGGGCAGAAGGTTGAGGGCTCCAGAAGTAGAGAGGGAAATAATAAAGAAGAAACCAGGACCATAATCCATAATCTACAATTTCTTTTCTCTTCTAAATCACCACCTCACGGCCTTTTCTTATATGGTCTGAATGATCATGCCCACATGAGAGAGACGGTGCATTGTGTCATCTTGTGTTTGCCTTTACAGATACATTTCAAGTTAAGATTAATTCTAATGTCATGCTGGTCTCTCTTCAGTGTCTTCTCTCTCCATCCCTCCAGGACCACTCCCAGGGGGAGACGTACAGTCTCCCTTTGCGCATGACATTCACACTTTGTCTGTTCTCTTTGCTGTTTCCTACCACGAAGCATGAAATGCTTGCTCAACTCTGTACTTCTTGGCTTATCCACATGCTATGGCTTCTGGTTCCAGTCCGTCGTTCCTGGTCACGTTTTCCCCAAAATTTGTCAACCACCTGCTTGTCAGTAGTGCTGGTTTGGGCTTCTGTTATTTGTATGTTGTTTGTTTTTATGTTTGGCTTCTCATTGTATATAGAATATTTACTGAACAAGTACTTTGCAGGGCAGTAGAGCAGAATGGAGCTAAATTTCAAAGCAGGTTTTCAGTGTTTTCTAAGTTCCACATTAACCGTAACAGTGACGACTCACTAAATTCCACTGAGGAGTTATTTAAGTGTAAATACGAGTTATTACTTATCATTTGTTGGGCAGACAATTGATTGACTCATTTTGTATTTATTTAATCTGTGTACACATCCCATCCTATCTGATTTCCCCATTCAATACTTAGGCATGCTCCATCTTAGAGATGTAAATTGGCCCTTCCTTGTTCCTGCAAATGAGTGGTGGATGGAAACTACAGTCATGTATGGTCCTTCCAGTGGGAGGCAGAAGGGAAGATTCATGGAGTTGAGTGGATTGGGGAGAGGCTCTTGGGCTGGACTTGGTTCAAGAATCCCTTGATGAGATGCTTGCACTGCACAGCATAGGAGAGATAAATGAGTGAGTCCATTCTTCGTAAATAAGCAAAGCCAAGTTGGGAAATGGCAAGAAATGACTACTTCCCATGGCTAATAAATAAAACTCATGTCTGGTGCTCATATACAGCCATTATATTTATCACAATGAATACTCAGCACTAAAAATGGGTTCAGTGAATCCCCCCACATGCAAACACACTCATAGGCAAACCCCTCATGAGTGTGGGATGTCACTTGAGAGGTGAAATCATGGAAGAAGTGTAACTTCAGCTTGTTATTTCCTCCAGAGTCCCCACCCAGGGAGAACCCAGTTTCATGCAGCGTTCTTGAGTGTTTCACGGCTGGAGACAGATGGTTCTTGGTAACAGGCAAAAGAACCTGACACATGTTGTATGAACATGGACGCATGTCCTCATCCAGTTGAGGCTCCGGAACTATGCAGCCACAGACCATGCCTTGAATGCTGTCTCATGTGACACCAGAAAACTGAAACAGCCAATTCAGTTCTTCCACAATTCTTCATGCAGAGAAAACATGTGAAAGCACTTGTTCACTGTGGCAACTTGTTCCCTACACAGCATAACAGATGCCTATGGAGTTATAAGAAAAGAAAAGAGCTACGAAGGCAACACATCCCACAACGTATCTGTTCTTCTTATTAGAGACTCATAATAATATTCCTCCTGGACCAAGTCTAGCTTTAATAAGCAAAGTATCAAGTAATCCAATATGTAAATGAATTATGTGTTTTGGTCAGGATCCATTAGAACATGTCACTTCAGGGTAACAAGGTTTAGGGTCGTCGTAATGAATTCTTCACATATTCTGATTTTTTACCTCAGAGATCAGAAACTATGAATTTTTCAGTAAGCATGTGTCGAAGAGGTGAATATTTAAATTCAATAGATTGACTTAAACAATATAGACTCTGTGCCATACAACTAATACTTAGCCTTTATTAGCATAGCCATGAATAATCTATGTCATCGACACAAGGTCAGGAATAAACTGTTGAAAATTAAAATTACATCTGGTTCACTGCACATTTGTATTTGATTCATGTTCATAGTTGATCCTTAGCTGGAGCAAGTCACCCTGTGAGCCAGGTCTCAAATCAGACAAAATTTTTATATTATCAAGACAGGTTTGTATAGGCTTCCAAAAGCATTCTATGATCGCTGCCTTACCAACAGGGTCTCTCAGGTGGCCCCACACAGTCAGTCAGGAACTGTTTAGTGTGTGTAACAGGGTGTGTGTGGGGGGGTGGGCATGAACATGCTTATATGAGTGCATGCATATACACAGATGCTCATGCATGTGAAATAAATGATATAATATGCTGTTGTTGTTGCCTCAAGTAGCCCAGGCTGGCCTCAAAAATCTCTGTGTAGCTGGAGCTGAGCTTGAATATTTGATCCTTCCACCTGTATCCCAGCTACTTGGCATGAGCTCTGTCACATGCACTTTTATTTGGTGTTGGGAACCGAACCTAGTGCTTCATGCCAACTGAGCTACGCCCCCAAACAAGAACAATTTTAAATGCCTAAATAGGATATGGCACAAACTTCAAGTGTTCTCTTTTTTCAAGGTCAGCAGAGCACAGTGCCTGTACACTAATGTGGGCAATTGGCCGATTAATAACCTTGTTTCCCATATGGTCTGGAGGATGTAGCACTTGGAATTCTGGGAGAGATTTATCTGAGAGAACTTTCTGCATCCCAAGTTTCACCAGTAAATTATTCTCAAACCATGAGGTTCCCAAACTTGACCTTCTTGAAATTGAACCAGTTGTGGCCAAAGACAGCATTTCTTTATGATGTCCATTATCCTGGCAAAATGGAAGAGTATGTTCAGAGACACCCTGGGCTCAGAGGCTATGCTCCACCATCTGGACTAAAAACTCTAGGGCTAGAAAACTACAGAAATCCTACAAATCAGACCAAGCGACAGCCTCTGACATCTCCAGACTCCATTTTATTTATCTTTCCTGGCCACCTTCGTTTTCCCCTCCAAATGGAAAGCTAAAGTAAGATGTGTGTTTGATAGAACATTGTCAGAATTCATTTTACAGAAATATACTGTTCACAGTGCCCTTGATCAGTGGCAATGTCTTTTGAAATTGAAATGGAATGGATTATATGGTAACCCACCTCCCCTCCTGAGCTAGCTTTGGAAGTATTGCAAATACAGGGGGCGTTGTTGTTGTTGTTGTTGTTGTTGTTGTTGTTGTT